>JACDQD010000007.1:5473672-5566999 GCA_019843655.1 Lethocerus indicus | reverse complement strand
TCCGACAACTCATCTCCCCCTCGGCCCTCTGCCCTTGCCGTGCCTTTGAACTCCCCGAACTGCCATTAACTCCCTCCCTCCACTGAATCTTCCCCCAGACCACCGCTTGCCCGTCGACGCTCACATCCTCCCTCAGCCCTCCTACCGCCGTGCCGCCCCGAACCTTCCCCAGACCACCGCTTGCCCGTCGACAACTCACATCCTCCTCCGGCCTCCCTGCCCGCCGTGCCTGGAATCTTCCCCAGACCACCGCTTGCCGTCACGACCATCACATCCTCCCTCAGCCCTCCTGCCCGCCGCCCCAGACCTTCCCAGACCACCCGCCGTCGACGGCTCGTCCTCCTCTGCCTCCCGCCCGCCATTGCCGCCCGAATCTTCCCCGGACCACCGCGCCCGTCGACCATCTCCTCGGCCTCCTGCCCGCCATGCCGCCCCAGATCTTCCCCCAGACCACCGCTTGCCCGTCGACAACTCCATCCTCCTCCGCCCTCCTGCCGCCGTGCCGCCCAGACCTCCCCCGGACCACCGCTTGCCCGTCGACAAGCTCCATCCCCTCCAGCCCCCTCCTGCCGCCGTGCCGCCCCAGACAACCTCGGACCACCGCTTGCCCGATCGACAACTCCATCCTCCCTCTGCCTCCCTACCCGCCATTGAATCTTCCCGGACCACCGCTTGCCCGTCGACAACTCATCCTCCTCAGCCCTCCTACCGCCGTGCCCCCTTGAATCTTCCCCGGACCACCGCTTGCCCGTCGACAACTCCATCCTCCCTCAGCCCTCCTGCCCGCCGTGCCGCTTGAACCTTCCCCGGACCACCGCTTGCCCGTCGACAACTCCATCCTCCCTCCTGCCTCACCATGGCTGCTTGCAGATCTTCCCCCGGACCACCGCTTGCCCGTCGACAACTCACATCCTCCCTCAGCCCTCCTACCCGCCGTGCCGCCCCGAATCTTCCCCCGGACCACCGCTTGCCCGTCGACAACTCACATCCTCCCTCAGCCCTCCTACCCGCCGTGCCGCCCCGAACCTTCCCCCGGACCACCGCTTGCCCGTCGACAACTCACATCCTCCCTCAGCCCTCCTACCCGCCGTGCCGCCCCGAACCTTCCCCGGACCACCGCTTGCCCGTCGACAACTCACATCCTCCCTCCTGCCTCCTACCCGCCGTGCCGCCCCGAACCTTCCCCCGGACCACCGCTTGCCCGTCGACAACTCACATCCTCCCTCGGCCCTCCTACCCGCCGTGCCGCCCCGAACCTTCCCCCGGACCACCGCTTGCCCGTCGACAACTCACATCCTCCCTCCGGCCTCCTACCCGCCGTGCCGCCCCGAATCTTCCCCCGGACCACCGCTTGCCCGTCGACAACTCACATCCTCCCTCCTGCCTCCTACCCGCCGTGCCGCCCCGAACCTTCCCCCGGACCACCGCTTGCCCGTCGACAACTCACATCCTCCCTCCGCCCTCCTACCCGCCGTGCCGCCCCGAACTCTTCCCCGGACCACCGCTTGCCCGTCGACAACTCACATCCTCCCTCAGCCCTCCTACCCGCCGTGCCGCCCCGAATCTTCCCCCGGACCACCGCTTGCCCGTCGACAACTCACATCCTCCCTCAGCCCTCCTACCGCCGTCCTCCTCCCTGCTCACATCCTCCCTCCTGCCTCCGACCCGCCGTGCCCCCGAACCTTCCCCGGACCACCGCTTTGCCCGTCGACAGCTCACCATCCTCCCTCAGCCTCCCTACCCGCCGTGCCGCCCCACCTTCCCCGGACCACCGCTTGCCCGTCGACAGCTCACATCCTCCTCCTGCCTCCCACCGCCGTGCCCTGAGCCCCGGACCACCGGCCCGTCGACACTCATCCTCCCTCAGCCCTCCTACCCGCCGTGCCGCCCGAGATCTTCCCCGGACCACCGCTTGCCCGTCGACAGCTCCATCCTCCCTCGGCCCTCCTGCCGCCGTGCCGCCCCGGATCTTCCCCGGACCACCGGCCCGTCGACAGCTCTCACATCCTCCCTCTGCTCCACCCGCCGTGCCAACCCCAGATCTTCCCCGGACCACCGCTTGCCCGTCGACAACTCACATCCTCCCTCCTGCCTCCCTACCCGCCGTGCCGCCCAGATCTTCCCCGGACCACCGCTTGCCCGTCGACAACTCACATCAGCCTCCTCTCCAGACCTTCCCCGGACCACCGCTTGCCCGTCGACAACTCACATCCTCCCTCAGCCCTCCTACCCGCCGTGCCGCCCGATCTTCCCCGGACCACCGCTTGCCCGTCGACAACTCACATCCTCCCTCCGGCCTCCTGCCCGCCGTGCCGCCCCGACCTTCCCCGGACCACCGCTTGCCCGTCGACAGCTCCATCCTCCTCCTGCTCCTACCCGCCGTGCCGCCCCGAGATCTTCCCCGGACCACCGCTTGCCCGTCGATCCTCCCTCCGGCCCTCCACCCGCCGTGCCGCCCCGCTCACCTTGCCCGTCGACCTCTCCCTCCCTGCCCGCCTGCCCCAGCCTGCCGCCCGAATGCCGCGGACCACCGCTTGCCGTCGACAGCTCCATCCTCCTCGGCCCTCCTGCCCGCCGTGCCGCCCCGAATCTCCCCGGACCACCCTCCGACAACTCATCCTCCCTCCTGCCTCCTACCCGCCGTGCCGACCAGCCGCCCTTCCCCGGACCCCGCTTGCCCGTCGACAACTCACATCCTCCCTCCTGCCTCCACCCGCCGTCCAGGTGAGTTCCGCTTGCCCCGACAAGCTCACATCCTCCTCCCCTCCTACCCGCCGTGCCGCCAGACCTTCCCCGGACCACCGCTTGCCCGTCGACAGCTCATCCTCCCTCCTGCCTCCATCCTCCCTCCTGCCTCCTACCGCCGTGCCGCCCCGATCTTCCCCGGACCACCGCTTGCCCGTCGACGACGCTCCATCCTCCCTCCTGCCTCCTACCCGCCGTGCCGCCCCGAACCTTCCCCCGGACCACCGCTTGCCCGTCGACAAGCTCACATCCTCCCTCCTGCCTCCTACTACCGCCGTGCCGCCCCGAATCTTCCCCGGACCACCGCTTGCCCGTCGACAACTCATCCTCCCTCCACCTCCTGCCGCCGTGCCGCCCCGAACCTTCCCCCGGACCACCGCTTGCCCGTCGACAACTCACATCCTCCCTCCTGCCTCCTACCCGCCGTGCCGCCCCGAACCTTCCCCCGGACCACCGCTTGCCCGTCGACAAGCTCATCCTCCTCCTCGGCCTCCTACCCGCCGTTGCCGCCCCGAACCTTCCCCGGACCACCGCTTGCCCGTCGACAAGCTCACATCCTCCCTCCTGGCCTCCTACCGCCGTGCCGCCCTTGTCGAACCTTTCCCCGGACCACCCTTGCCCGTCGACAACTCACATCCTCCCTCAGCCTCCTACCCGCCGTGCCGCCCCGACCTTCCCCGGACCACCGCTTGCCCGTCGACAGCTCATCCTCCCCTCCTGCTCTCCTACCCGCCGTGCCGCCCAGACCTTCCCCGGACCACCGCTTGCCCGTCGACAACTCATCCTCCCTCCCTCCCCTACCCGCCGTGCCGCCCCGAACCTTCCCCCGGACCACCGCTTGCCCGTCGACAACTCACATCCTCCCTCCGGCCTCCTACCCGCCGTGCCGCCCCGAACCTTCCCCGGACCACCGCTTGCCCGTCGACAACTCACATCCTCCCTCCGGCCTCCTACCCGCCGTGCCGCCCCGAACCTTCCCCCGGACCACCGCTTGCCCGTCGACAACTCACATCCTCCCTCCTGCCTCCTACCCGCCGTGCCGCCCCGAACCTTCCCCCGGACCACCGCTTGCCCGTCGACAACTCACATCCTCCCTCCGGCCTCCTACCCGCCGTGCCGCCCCGAACCTTCCCCCGGACCACCGCTTGCCCGTCGACAACTCACATCCTCCCTCCGGCCTCAGGGGCCTCAGGGAACATACAGAAGAGTCGGTGTGTTCTGTGTATTCGGCTTTGAATGCGGTCCAAAACAGATATATATACACACACACACACACACACACTTACTGGAGATGCGGTGAAACAATAGATCAATACGAGAAAACCGGCATCAGGCAAATTGGATCATATTGTGCAACCCGGCAGTCCAATTCCATTTGAGCAATCATGCAAATGCAAGAAGTAAAAGGTGCCGTCCCACTAAATGCTTTGCATGTTCGCTTAGATTACAATTAATAAACGTATCGACGCTAAGGATAATGCAAATGCTCTCTTCAACGATCTCAACGAATCTACTTTTGGGCATTCAATGTTAGTTTGAGTTCGTTTTGAAATTATATTACTCCATTTCACATCTATCATCCGTTTAGAATCATTGTTGTCTTTCAAAATATAGAGAATATCGGGCCACCGGCTTATGCCAATCGTCCCGAAGAATTAAGTGTGAACTAAAGTTGCAATTTTAAGTAAGTGAGAACTCTGGAAGTTAGAGCTGACGAACTTCAATTGTCAAGAGTAAAACTAAGTTACAACCAAGTTAAAACAGAAGTTTGTTCTTCAGGATTAAGGAGAGATGAATAAGATTAAAGGAGGGAAACCCTGAAATTATATTGAACTTTATTATGAATCTAGAAGATCGGTTATTGAGCTTCTATTTACTAATCGAAAGAGAATTTCACAAGGATTTCCTCAATATGTTTATTTGTCGCAATATCCATAGAGATCTTATGAGAATAACTTCTTTATACAAAATATATCCATTAAAGCGCATTCATATTCCGGTAAGGGGTTTGTATTATTGTATTATTTATCTCAAGACATTATGATTTGTGTGCAATTCAAACAAGTGAGCAATCTGAAACGTAAAATTTATTACCTTCCGTCTATAACTGACGCGCATCAAACGATTCTATTGGCTTGGGTTTGTAACGTTATCACTAGTGTAAATTTCTGCCTATTAGCTAGCTCTTGAGCTAGACCTGCTTCAGCTGCTCGTCTCCCTCAGTAGCATACTAGTAGTAATATCGCTCGCCTCTATGGTGTGTCTGTTGAATAAACTGGTATGTTGATGGACCTAACAAGCGAAAGGCAGAAGACTATCCACGAGGGTGATAATATTCTGAAGCTTCTCGAAACCCCCCTCGTCCAACCCAGCGCCGTATATAACTATTCATGAAATAAAAAAATCAACTAGCGAGAACCTCGAAGGTCGAGAAATTCCCAGTCGGTGGGCAGTGAAAAAGGAGGAAGACGACACGATTCCTTAACAAGATCTAAGGGAGAATTCATATTTATACGACTGGGGGAGTGGAGGGGCCGGCGAAGGTTTATGGTTGAAATATATATGTGGGCCGGGGAGCGGCTCTAACAAGGAGCCTCAATGGGGCCGACCGTAAAACCGCCGTATATGGGTCTTCCCCCAACACAGGAACACCATTAGGTGGAGATGAGGCCCAACAGGAGGCCCAAGCCTTCGGGGCCCTCTAGAAATGGAAAAGGGTTCCGACCACGCCGCAATACACACACGAATTACAATATATTATGGACACGTCCTAACCCTTGCTAACAAACAGTAACGCCCACGACCTGAAGCCGTCAATCGTCATAAAACATCATTACATCCAGAGACTAGCGAATAATCTATATTTATTCAATTGAATATTGCCCGTATAATGATTTTTTTTAAATACCAGGTTAACACAAAAGATTTCATGGCAGACAGGTTTGACCCACAGGTAGGTAGGTGTAATGAACCACCTGAGCCCTAAGTGACTCACCGACCTGCTGAAGACGTCGAGCGACCCGAAACGATCTAGCCAAAGGCCAAACCACAACAGGAAGTCGCAAGAACGAAGGTATTCAAAACCCTGGCAAAAGAAATAACCATTGCGATAAAGCAAAAGTTCACTTCAAGGTTGATGTTACGACAATATACCTAATATCTAGCTAACGAAAAAAATTAATATTCGCTTCTGTAATATTAAATTTTTAAGGTTAAATTATGACTGATAATATTTTCTGTTTCCTTCAACATTGTTTTGTTGCCATTCAGTGATATATGACTGAAAACAAAGGAAAATCCGAAATATTGTGAAAATTTCTTGAACCAAAAAGAAATTTATGTTACTAGAAGGTTTAGAGGGGGGGTGAACCATAATTGTACCAGGATTTATGTTCGACAACAGTACACAGGACATTGATGAATTGTTAGTCGGGACCGATCATACAATCTTTTCGTCAGCATTAATGGATCCTCACCAAGGGTAAGCATTATTGATTACCATGAATAATTTTCATGGCCCGAAGAAGATCATTGATGGCGGTCCCACCGCCGTCATAAATATTACATGGCGAACGAGCATCACGAAAAAGGAAAAATGAAACGGCGAATATATCTAGTAGTGTCCCGTATCGAATTACCTTACTAACGACGCCCGAGTCGAATTCCAAAGTGTTTTCACGAAAGTGACGATGTAAATTACTGTATCTGCTGACTCCGCTTAGCGAGCGGACATTAATCCATTCTCAGACTGGTCACTCCCTACCGATTTTCATGAATAAAAACAGTTCGAAGCGTACGGTAGTACTCTGTCCGAAATATGATTTCAGAGTTTACACAATACAGTTTTCCAGGTGGAATGCCAATAACACACTTAATAATATGCAAATATTGGTCAATAAACAATAGTACAGCCACAGGAATCCATATTGAACATTTTAAACAAATCCTGGGAAAATATTACTAACGATTTAATTCTCTGTTCAACGAGGTCATATGACGAAGAAATTTCGTACTGTTAATATGTTTCGTGTGATTGATAGGAACAGAGGATGTGGCCATAGGGATAAATGCAAAAAGGGCCTATTCCAATATCTGTAGGAAAACAGTAAGTTCACAGGGTGGGTAGGTCAATTTCAAAAGAAATTACATTTTTTTTACAAACTTAGATGAATCCGTATAAATATTATATCTACAATTATCGGAGGATAAGCGTACACAGATAAAAATATCACGGTAAAATCGGGGGCTACTCCAATATTTTTCAGTTTTAGTGTAGTACAGTAGGACGAATTTTATTCTGGTAATTATTAGGCGAATCATGACCGCCTCAAACATACCGCGGAGGTAGGTATGCTGTTAATGTTAGGAAGGTATTGGGGAACAGTCAGCAGGGTTGCAGTTGCAGGATAGGGGTTGTACGCGGGGGTGTAAGGGGTTGGGGGTGGGAGCGAGACGAGAACAGGTCGATATTTGCGCGGGGCCCTGGCCACCAGTTAACCGAGTCGTCTGCCTCACGCTCACAATTCCGAATTTCTTATCCAGTTTACCCACACGCGATCAATAAATGCGACCGTTGACGCGAATACCTCACGCGTGTTAAATGAACTAGGGCGGAATTTATTTAGATATTCGGTTGCAGCGACTTGAGAAGTCAGAAACAGCCCCCCCGCCCCACCGATAGGCGCCATAAATTCGTCTATTAATGGCACAACGGCTAATAACAGTTATTTAATTTACTTTCATCAGAAATTACTTCTAAGTAACTACCCTGTAATGCTGTAACAGTAATGTTGCAATTGATTGGGACAACAGATAGTCCCGACGGCAAGTACACAAGAAAAAGTGATTTGTTTGAAAGCCGCTGCCGATGAAATGATACGGCTTCAATATTTTTATATTCGTTCATTCTCTCACCGGCACGAGTGAAAGTTTTGCTCTCAAACATTCATTGGAATTAAGGTCTGATCTAATTTATTACTCGTTTCCGAACAAAACACACTCTCCTGTAAGTCTTGTCTACAGACGCTGGGAGGAACCTCGCACAGGTCAAGGGGAAAAATCTTAAAATCAAGGGGGGGAAAGGATAAGTGAAAGAAGTGTTAGGAGACTTATCGATTATATAACCGTCAGTGGAAAAACCTTAATCGATTTATCCGAGTATAATATTTTTGACCAGGATCTATCTCAGAAAATATCCCCGCAGTACACGACTATTACATATAATTATAATAGTAGAGTAGATTCAATGACAGCTACATTAACGCTCAGATTGATCGTAGTGGAAACGATTAAATCCAATTGGAATAATAGATATGTACACTTGTTAGGCCAATTTCTCGTAACCCATTAACACCGAGATCAGACCGCTAAAGGAACAAAAAACGGGGCAGGAGGAGAAGAATTTAAATTATCTAATTAAATACGGTAACAAATATTATCAATAATATTATAAATAAATATCGAGTTATATATACGATCGAGTCAATATATGTTATAAATATATAACAAAGTTTCTTGCGGTATAAGAGAATAACTGTACTGGAACACCCAAGATTTTGACACGGCTCTCCGCCCGCGAAGCATGTACCCTTTGAGCCGTAATTGAGTTAGCCGAGCGAGATATCCCGAGCGGTTAATTAGCCGATGAATATTTAACCGACAATTATGACTCGGGGGGGCTGTCAATAAAGATTTTAACCGGACGTTTACGAGAATAATTCATTAAGATTACTCGCAGGCGGCGTGCCAATGATCCCGGCCTAAGTGAAAAAAAAAAGTAAAGGCTGGCGCGGAGTTTAAATTTAATTTTCATCATTAACGAAAAACAGAGAACCATTAGCACCGATTCTGTGCTACCACGCTTGGGCTTCAGTCTTCCAAGGCTCTGAAAGAACGAATCGAATGTTCTTTTTCAGCACTTCAATCTCACCGAAGTTATAGATTATAGTATTTGTATTTCCAGTTTCATTTTGTCAAATTAAATTACTGTACAAATAAAATTCTCGACTAATACAACAAATATATGATTATATCAAATACTAATAGTGTTCGGTCTAATATATCTTCGTAAGAATGTTCAGTAATTAACTGATATCGGCTAACGGGGGCTGTATTAGCCCAAACGACTGCTGATAGGAGAGTTTCCGGCTGGACGCCGTTCGGGCGATCTGAAAGGAAAAAACTGAAGAATGAACAGTCAATGTTGGACAAAGTAATTCTTTTCATAGGGGCCAACCGCCCGGCTCAATAATTATTAAGCGAGCGGACAGAGGGGACAGTTTTAATGGGCGTTCTAGTCCACTGACAGAAAACTCCCTCCGTTCTCATTAACTGTATCCGAATCGGTCGAAAAGTTATCGGGCGAAGCGGACTAATTATTAGATAAACCGAATGTGGGAATACGGCGTATCTGTGATTAGGCCCGGTCGAAAGGGCTAGGGTTAACAGAAGCCCCTGGGGGTGGTGGTAGAGGGCTTTGAACCTCCGGTGTCTGTCCTTTTCTCGAACTTTCGAAAACTTACTCCGATAGTGTAAAATGCGCATTCACCAGAAAGTATCATACTAGAGGCATTGGCCTTTTTTTATAGTACTTTCGCTCAAATTTTTACCCATCGAAAACGAGATTTTCTGATTTGGTCTATCAGGACAGCCGACATGCGTGGGTACCTCAATGTGGTCGAAACGTAATATGCATTACGTTACAAAGCCAAAGGAAGCGAATATAATTTAAATTAATAGCCGGTGTGAGCGGTCCACCGCTTGTTATGACAAATTTAAACTCATGTTACGTTCTAATTTGTACGTCTATTTACTTACTTCCCAGAATATAACAATGTTGCGTGACTGACAATTCAGTTACATAGATAAACGTGTGTAACAATTGTTCCATTCCATAAATTTAATCAGAATTTCCGCGTTATCATCCGCAAGTCTGTTTTGAAATACCTAAGTGGTAATGAAAACTCTACAATGTATATTAGAAAAAAATTGTCAGTTTTTGAAGTATCAGCTACGAGAGATATACTATGTTTTAAAAACAAGCGTAATTCGAATTAATTAAGCGCGATTACTAACGGTGTAGAAATTTTAAGAATAATCGACAACAGCCGATGAAAACAATAAGTGATTACGGGGAACAACGGACACACGTTCAGATTTCAGATCACGCGAACGCACAGAAGGTAAAGAATACAAATGAGGTTTCCGATCGTAAGTTAGGAAAACCAATTATATTGCTTGAATATGGAAATACGCTTAGATGTCTCATTTGAGTTCTCCGTTTTAGTTGTTTCTTCATTATAATGAATATACCGATATGTGCTTATATTAAAACGTACAGAATTAATGATCGGCTTACGCCCAATTACATCGAACCAGTTTTTGTTTCTAACAGAACTGTTTGGAATATCGAAGACAAATCACAGCAATCAACTATCTTCATCCTAATTCATAGAGATAACTACTTCTTATAATCATTTATTGCTGTAAAATTTAATGTGCGTACAGTCTGTTGTGTACAGCTAATGGTAATGTACCGAAGGAAATATTGCTGTAATTAATCACTGGAATTTGAAAATCGTATATATCCTACTCGGTTGTGCGCAACCGAACCTACAATTTACTAGTGACCGGACGTGAATTAATAGTTGGGGTCAAATTCTAACGATCGGAACGATCGTTCGAGGAGGAATCGAGAAAAAAGGTTCCTAACTGTTCCCGTGCAATTTCAACGATGGAGATCTTTGCCGGCCTAGTAGCCGGAACCGGGCTGGAAAAGGTGAAGGATTTTCCAACCAAGTTATCCGCTATCTGCGCTATAATAGAAAATATAATCCGGCTAATCGAAGAAGGGGGCGGGGGATTTGCATGAATACAGTCGTTGTTTGCATCCAGTGGTTAGCTAATTATTTCTAATACCCTTCGGCCAACACGACTTTCTCCCCTACCTTCAGCACTCTGAGAATACTTTGGAACATATTTTCGACGCCTTGCGACGTAGAGTATAAAGCGCAAAACAGGCCTGAAATGCGGTTTTAAGTGAAAAAAAAGGCCTAAAAACGGTTTTACAACGTAAAAAACCGTTAAAGAGCGGGTTTTCAGAGTATAAAAGGCCTCAGAAACCATTTCAATTTTGGTATACATTTACGCTTTGAACGGCAGGTAGAAAATCGAAAATTTTAAATTTCCCCCTGATTTGTCACCTAATCCGTCAACAGTAGTCCTATACAGTATTACACTAAAAACCTGTTTTCTAGCGCAATGCCTAAAAAGCGGTTTTAAAGTGGAAAAAACGTTTAAAGAGTTTCAGTTCTAAACGGGAGAATAACGTGGAGTAAATCTGATTGTATAGTGAAATGACTGGTCGCGTGAAACACTCTCCTGTCGCTCATTAGTGTACACTTTTTCCCAACTGAAAATTGTAAATCGGATACGGCGATTTGAGTTGGGCCGACTGGGAGTCGAAAAATGGGCTCCGGTGCTAATGGGAGAGGATTTATGTCCTCGCGGCGGATAAACGGCCTCGGTCCGCGGCGACAATGGACCGGACAATACTTCTTGTGGGAGATTTTTTTTCCCTCCTTCTTAAAGGTACAAAGCCCGGTCTGCCCGCCCGCACCACCTTGGACCTTGGGATCGCGTCAAAGAAAATGTTTACTATTCACATCCCCCCCCAGGACGATTCCCGTTTCCTGTCTTCAGTTCGTCCCCGTCCCATGCCTCCCTCTCACCCGGGACAATTCTCTTATCCGATCAATCCTACACGGCAGACAATGAAAGAAACCCGCGCGTTCTTTCACGACACCCTGTGTTTTCATTATACCGGAGCATTAACATAATTTCGAAACTCTGGGTGCGGTGGATGGATGTCTGGCGCCCGCGTCATTATTCTCAGTACGCGGCAACAATCCCAACAGTGAATATTGTTTGGAGATGATTTAGTTTTAGATATAAACAAAAAATTTCTCCGAAACTAATTTTAATTTTTTTATTCTGAAACCGGAATTATATACTAATAATAAATTATTCTCCGTCGCCATGAATTCAGGAAACATAAAGAACCTATTATGTCTCCCAACTCAGCAGGATCCGGACTGAGATTAAAACATTTAGTTATAAAATGTCCTGGAAAAATCAATTTTACGCCTACTGCGTTACGACCTCAGCCGCGGTGGCTCTCTCAGGCTCCCTTTACCATTTATTAGATTCTCACGAGCCGAACCTCAGCGCAAGTTTGAAACTCCGTGATTTATGGACAGTTGGCAAACTAAACTTATCGCTCTTGCGAACTTCCAGTCGTTAAACCCGCCCGTAATGGCTGAATCACCGGGATTAACGTCTTCAACCGAGTTGATACACTATTACTAAATGCGGGGAAAGATTCCCAGAGCGCGGCCGTTCCAATTTATATATATTACCGAGAAGAGTTTAAATAACTGTTGGCTACAGTATACACAAAACAAGTAATTGTTTTTTGGAAATTAATAACTCGTTATAAACTTACCACTGTTGACTAAGGACGTCTTCTCAGCTCGTGAAGACGTTTGTGGTCCCAAAGCGAGTAAGAGGAGAAAGTAAACGATTGGGCCCGGATTGATTTCAGATTTTAATGGCTCGTCTTAATGGGAAACATTACCGGGTAAGTACCCGTAGAGTAATCCACATTTACGACTGGGAACGGGGCGTACAGAATCGAGATGTGAGATAGGGCGGTAGAAAGGCTGGAAGTTGTTGTCGGGAGAGAATCATACTGAAAACTCGAGGGTGTGTAACTGTTATCTCTGTGTAGGGCTCTGACGTGACTGGGACCGGGACCGGCGGACCGCGAAGCAGCGGGAGGTTCACTTCACTTGCGCTTAACCGACTTTCACCCGAACAGGTAAGTCCTCGCCCGTAAGCTTGGGGCCCGCACTTGGCTTTCATCGATCACGACCGAAAACACAGATCGGGCCGGTTGCATTATAAGCCCGTTATTTATTTCCTTAGTGACGATCTCGCCGCCGCTTTCTCCCCCACATGAGCTCGCCGGATAAGTGGAAGCACCCGTGGAATTAATCCACCACAGCTATTCGAGGGATGGCAAATTGCACACTTTCGAGTGTATACGCCTACATAACCTCCCATTATACAAATAGAAATTCTTACGGTACAACACGAAGATTCAGCAAAAGCTGTGTAGTGAAATAAATATTATTGTGAAGTGTTGGTGGGAAAATTCCAAGCTACGTTTTTGCATTAGAGCCCCTTCAATTACTCCTTTTCTTCGAAACCTACTCTCATTAAGTACGATTTCTCTCATACATATGTGTTTTGTGATAGGGTTTAAAGACCTAAGGTAAGTTGAGTGGTCAAAAAGTTTCCGCAATTTTCGTATTGATGTAATTTGTTTTTAATTTCCTGAATGTCAGTAACAGTGACTGCAATAGAAACGACGTCGTTTCCTTCTAGAACCTGTTAGCGCGCTGTATTCTCCTTCACGTAAATAGTGATTGTGATAAATAGGACTGCAAATTCAACGGCATTCGAGTTAGCGGTAAAAAGAAGGGAATAATCAATTTACTGTATCGGGATAATAGACGATTGTATAATGAACCCCCCGCCCCCCTAATTTCGACCCTCATTCGATAGACCCCGGAATGACTTTCTCTATTAAAACCCGCATCAACATAGGTCAGTATCAATAATCAATGCCTGTGTGTTGGGTGCTATGGGAATACGATAGGAAACAAACGATTTCCTGAACTTTCAACATAGGTTTACACAATACTGGTAAATTGCTTCATTGTTACATCCTTATTGGAGAACGTAAATCATTAACTATCATCATCGTATCATTAACCACCTGTAAATTGCGAATAATTTTCATTCATAAAAATTTAAAGTTGTAATTATATTATTTCTATTGACATATATTTTATTCAAGAATTTGAACAAGCCCAGGCCATTTGAACAAGTAATCGAACAGAAATGGGAATTACGACTGGAATAATCATGTCAGAATTCTTTGGAATAATCATATCAGAAATTTTTGGATATATCAAAACGTACAGTCAAACAAAAGCTCTGGACGTAATAATTACAGTCGATACATCAAATTACATTGTTAGTATTAATTACGATTTATCGGTCACGAAGTATATCGCATTTCCGCAGCACGTGATGGGAGAAGAATAATTTCACCAAGGACGGCGCCTCCTCTGAATTTTTTTCTCGTCGCCGATATAATAAAGAAATAACAATAGTGCGGTGAATAGAGCCCGTCCGAAAGCAAAGAGACTTGCATAAGAGGCACTAAAAAAGGCAAACAGACAACTGTTTATGGACCTTAAAAAATTCTGTTCTCGCGGAGGACAGCGCAATAAGTGGAGAAAGATTTACTCCCGTTATGAAATACGGCGGGCGCTAACAACTAGGCAAGGACAACCAGAGGAGCACTGGCGCACAAAATTTACACATTCAGTTACCTACGTGCTGCAACGGAGACTGTTCCCTAATTACGAAAGATAATTAGAATAAATTTACTAAGAAATATATCTCCCAGCGATATCAGCTAAGGTCCTGAATATCAGCCGATGTGTCCAGCAGTATTTCAATTGATTAACCTTAACGTAAATGAGTATGGTGTGAATCTAAAACCAATTTAGAACGAGAAAGATCAGTCGGAGTGTGCCAAAAAAAATAAAAACTGATACAACCATGATTCCAGTATTATTTTTCTGGCTTACCCAAATGGCCAACTTTTCACTGGATCTGAAAATCCAGGACAATTAATTTTCACGGCATCGAACAGAACAACATCGAAACTGGTAAGGAATCTAAATAAAACGAATGAAAAACACAGTTGCGGAAGAAATAAAAAATAAAAACTTGACCAATGAGCACTGGATTCCGCCAGCCCACGCTTCCACAATACGGGACTTTCCAAAGTCGAAGAATCGACCCCGGGCAACGAAACCGAGAGGTTTAGAATTTCGACCTTGGTTCGACCTAGGCCTCTGTTCTGGGCTTCGACGCAGCTCTCGCAACGAGGAAGAGGAGAAACTTCAATTGCGGTCGGAGGATCTGTTGAAGCGACACGCGAACCCTCACAAATCAGGTTTAAAATTAGTTTCACCACAACGAAAGGTAAAAAAGACGTCATTTGGGTCCGATTCCGTCTACTTCGGCACGACAGATGAACACCGGCTCGCTGCAGGACCAAATCTCAGAGATCGGTTGAATCATACTATTACGTTAATATTACTATCACGAATTGAGGAGATAAAGTCTATTCGGCAACTGAGAATTAAAGAGAGAAAACGAGAGTGATGATGCATGCAACCTCATGAAAATATTAAAATCTCCAGAACATAATGATGCCATAAAATAAATAATTGCGATACGCAAACCTAATACAAAGATTCTATTTACAGACAGAAAATAAATTGTTGCTACCGGTTGCTACGGGTTGCTACCGATTCTGCTAATGATCTTGAGAAATTTTACGTACACCGGTGGTACTGAAAAAAGAATTGCTAAGTGGGCAAGGAAAGGACACGAAAGGAAATCATTGACATCGCCGAAAGACACCTCTCCCCCTCCGACCATTTGGCGGACCCTGACTTAATTAAGCACAAAAGGTTAGAGATCGCCGGTGAAAGTGAGACAGGCAGGCCTCTGGAGGTCTATTTTTAAACGAGGGCCGCCAGAGCTTAAAGCCGGGGGGAGGTGACGGGGGAGAGGGGGACTTTACACGCCCCCGCACCTACAACACGCTGGAGCCTCCCGAAATTTTTAAGTTTCCTATTCATATAAGAGAATATTCTGCTTAAACTAAGCCGGATCGTGTCACCTCTTCAATCAATAGCTCATTATAGTACCGGGAACCAGTTCTTTAGGACCAAACCACCTGAAATTGGTCTGTCATCCAAATGAAATTGTAATGAAATCAAATTCGTATTTAATTGAATCACGACCTTAGTATTTATTGTGTATAATCACTGGTAAACCGTAATTTACAGAGTATACTGACGTTTAATTTCCGATCAATTCGTATAATTGTCTCCCACTCCCGGTAACCGCTGTACGTCTGAATATCTGTTCCGCTCGCATTACTTATAATTTCTAAATGTTTCCTCCTCTCCCACGACAACCCACCCGATTTCGCCTACGCCGTCTCCAAATAAATTCCGCGCCCGAATTCAAACCCACAAATCTGGGCCGCGTAAGATTCGTAAACCGGATAAAAACTGTTGAACTTTTCGCACAACAATGCTGCGATATAATCCGGGCGATAATAGAGAGCGGGGCCCGTCGCCTTGACACAGTTGGACGCCGTTTAATCCTGTGCCGGCACAATGCACTTGATTCTCCACGTGTCAAATAAGAGCGGTTCGCAGTCGAAAGCGTTCCCAGTTTCAACCCCCCCAAGGTTCGCCACGATAAATTCGCTTAACTCGTCATCTTATCATACGAGGCGATGAACGTAAATGAATTTAAAATATACGATCGCCCCATACCGCCGAATATTCGGTCCCCACTGGCGCCAATGACTTCCGAATTCAGTTGCATCAATTATCCTTGAACCAAATCTCAGTATGTATAGCCGTCTTCCCACTCATATTTCCAGTGGCCTCGAGTGACAGGAAGTGCGAATAAAATATATAATTGCGAACAATATAGTAGGACATTACCAATCAACTTGTCGAATGTTTTGATCGCCGTTGACGCTGTTGGGATTGGTTCACCGCATAGAAATACGATACACTTTTAAAAATTATTTAATTATTTCATTTCATTTTATTCGAGTTGTCGACGATTTCGGTGACAACATCGCGTCGAGCTCTCAGACCGGCGTTAATCTTCCAGAGAACAATTGGGCAAGACGAAAGGACTTCTGGAGTTGTGACTAAAACTGGCCGCACTTTCACCCGCGATAACTTCGACTCCTCGGCTCAAGTCCCGCACAAGCTCTCGGGCCAAGTTACGACACACCGACGAACGGAAATGGCGACCCGTTGCCCAATTCCAAAACCGGGAAGCGAAGAACAACTGGGGCCGGCCCAGTTCTCGGAGTTGCGGGTCAAAAATGTAGTAACAAAATGGGTTTCCCCCCACGGCATTATGTCTCATTATAACATTGGTAATAATTTTCTTTTTTACGGCCGTCCCTGGAAATTACGCACCGGTTCAGTTGCACAAGAATCGTTAAAAATGTCCGAGGAACGACGTTCGGTGACCGGCGAAATAACCGAAACCTGAATTCGAGATTCGGCTTTTCAAATCCTACCAACAAGTTAATGAATTTTCCTCCAGTCAAAAATTAAGTATATGCGTCTGCAGGCTCTTCAGTATGTTTTTGAAATGAAATTGCAATACTTTTCGTTTAATTATTAACAGGAAATTCGCTTAGCTCAAAGCCAATTTAGCTCGAAACTATATAAAATATTTCATGGAAGGATATTGGAAGACATTTATGCAATTCATGCTATTTTTACAAACAAGAAAGTGATACGTTCACACAGAGGAATAAAATACCACTTCTAGAAAAAATAATTTTGAAAAAAATATTCTACATAATTTATAGACAATATCAATTAAGCCTTAATTATAATAGTTTCGAGTATAAAGGAATAATTGATTAAATTACGATCCTAGGACAGATTAGGTACTTTATGAAATAATGCCAATATTGTTCACGAGAGGAATCATTCGTACAGTGGACGTAAATGAATTTCAAAAGAATGAATGAAAAATTAGACTTTTCTTTGACACAAAATTAGTATTTAAAATCAACACGATTTTCTCGTTGAATTGTGCGAAATCGGCGTCTCATTACAATACTTTTTCACACTCAATGCGGTTTTAACGATATAATTGTCCCCACATAAAACGAACGGCGCTCGGAATAGCATGACTGGAATCGAACGGTCTTGCGATTCCGCAATTAATACAAACTTGGCCACTTAAGTTGATGGCTTTCCACCGATTGGAATTTCGTTTAATCTGCTGGCCAATTAGCGGAGAACCCCGGGGGGGATCCTATAATGGCATTTCCTTTTTAAATGAGCTTTCCGCTTTTATACGGCGATATAAATTCAGGGCAGGGATTTCGGCCTTACCGTCCTACTTGACTTACCGATACGGCAGAAGTTGAATGTGGCGTAGACACTTACCTGAAAAAGAGATAAATATTTAACTATTATATTAAATAACATTGTACCAAATATGGTGAACTGCATTAAGGTTCGGAATTTCGTAATTAACAGAACATGTAACGGTTTATTTCATTCAGAAAATTAAGGCCAATTTTCTTTTTCGACCACACAGATGGTTATGTTAATGTTAACGAGAGTGCACGTGACCAACGTGAGGAAATATACGAAATCCAAAAATGTTTTCCTCCAGTGATTTTTCCTACAATAGATAGAAACAGTAGCGCACAACATAAAACGCTCCGAAACGTACAAATAAATAAACTTTACTATCGTAATAAACAGTTCCCCCCAACGGGGTTAGTATTCTTATACCGGCGAATATACACGGAGTAAAAACCTTTCATTCATTCGAAGAGATACAATTTAAAAGTGCATATACGATCGAGTTGAACTGGATAAAAAGGTGGCGGCTGTATGTCAAGGTACACCGTTTTGCATGAAGTAAACCTTCAGCCAATACTTCACTCTCGGCGACCTTGCCCCAAGTCAGACATTTACCGAAGCACACTTAAAAGAGACAAGAGGAGACCCTTATGGAAAGGTTGGGGCTAAACTGAAATGTAAAATATAATCAGGTTGCATCCCATTATGGGGCCGGCTTCATGTCCCAATTTTCCACACACGAGTTATCGTTTCTAACGTATACAAATGTGGTCACCACAAATACTAACTCCTAGTTATAGTTAGAGGTCCCTTCTCTCACTTATTAAAAGCTGCAATTAGCGTGCAAATTATTCCGTGAGTAGGCGTTTACACGTGACCGTGGCACATAGATAGGACAGCTATCAGTTAGGTTAGTGTTGCTACGGTCAATAATGATATTGATACAGTCACGGGAATACACGCATGTTTAAAATCAGAGTAAATATAGTTCTATTTTCATTAAAACTAATACATTTTCAGAAAACCTGGTACATCTCAAACTCTTGATCTGTCAAAATCCCCCTTGACTTTTGACAAAAGAAACGTCCGCGTTATTCATTTTGAACGGGCCCCCGAAAACACATTCGCATCGGTATATTTTCGTTGTCGATCGGTGAAAACAAGAAACATATGGCCCCACAACACAATCCTAACATCTTGTTTCGGTCGTGTCATTTTAAAAAAATCGCAGCGCGTCGAAATCATCAACCATCAACGCGATCGACGGAGCGGATCGGATCGCGTGTCGGCGGAACAAAACTCGGACACGTTAAAAACGATTATTTCCATTTTAATATAATGTGCGTGATTGTACGCACAACATTTCTGGACGAAATACTCGTAGCTTCCTGCGTCAATTCTCCAAAAATTAGATATGCTCTGATTAGACTCATAAGCCGTTTTCGAACTCTCATAGGTTAAAATTTAAAAAAAATTATGCTCCTCCTTGGTTTTCCGCGAGAGTTTGTTGTATTATCACTTTGCGACCTCTAGTCCAGAACTGAGGTGTGAAAATAAGGAAAAATTGTAAGTCGAAGTATTACAGAAGCACATTTTCTATGCTTTAAGCAAAAAAACAACGGAAACGCAATATAAAACGTTGTAATAACGAAATGAAAATTATTTTAGTCGCTTTTTGGTTTCGTTCGAGGCTAATCGGTGAGAGTGAGAGCGACTGTTGTGACCAGATGGCCGGTCGGAGGAGTATGTAGGCGAACATATATATTTATAGCCCGCTATCGGAATCGCGCCACGATTGTTCAGAGCCCAATAAAAGACAAAGTCGACCGTCTCTTCCCGCTCTCCGGTCTCAAGAGGCAGCGGCCTCTGAAAACTGGCAATCGGCCCCGCAAAACCGAGTTGCCGCCGTTGAAAAGGAACCGTCAACCGCACACTCGGACCTAGACCTAGCCACTCTCAATAATACATAGCCACTTCTAATTGACCACTTTATGGAAATAAGGTTAACCGGCGCTTTAAAAATTCGAGTTAATTACGCGGATAACGTAATGTAAATTCCAATCAATTGTTCCCGTGCTGGACCGAAATAAGGAATCTCCCGTCTGTTAAATACCACAACCTATAATGTTACTCAACAGTAACAATTGAGTGTCAAATTTTTGGAGCTATGCTGAGGGCTATTTTGAATTTACGAATTATTACTGGCAAAATGTACGTTCACAGTTATGTCCTTCCAAACGTCCAACGGAGAAAGCTTTGTACTTCATGCACTTCCACTTAAACCTGTAAGCACTTAAATGAACTTTAAACACTTAAATTCTAGAGATTGATTCCGCTTGGAGGTTACCCGTCTCGTGATAAATGGGGAATCCTCGTTGAGCGTACAATATATTTACAAATTTCCGACTGTTGTAATATTGGTATATACAAGGTGGTAAGTTTCACTTGTATTATAGTTGGGCAATTGAAATAACGCGGGATCCACCTTTCGACAAGTCCCAAGTCGAGCTATCGGTAGGAACTGCGGCTTCCCGTCACTCCCTCTTCTATTTCCCGTCTCTTTATACAAAGGCCACGTGCCCTCTGCCCGTTCACGGGCACACGCCCATCCGCTGTCACCTCTCTCATTCTCAATTCCCGCCCGGCTTTACAATAAATACAAAAATCGGACGCGTTTTATTGACGGCCACAAATGACGGACAAAATAACGCCCGGACGCCTCCAGCATACAATCCTGGACATAATATGTTTTGGATACGATCCAAAACAGGAATTATTTGTTATATTTAAGATTACCCGCGCGATTTTTCCACCATCGCCCAACGAAACCCCTTGTGTATCGCATTGAAAGCCAACTTGCGGCCGGAATTCTTTCGACCAACTCCGTTATAACAGTTTTCAGCCTCTGTCCAAATAGGCACGATACTGAATAGAAAATAGTCAATAAAAATAGTCATTAAAATTGACGAGGCGAGGAGCCGATACCGGTCTAGGGTAGAACGAAATCAGAGACTGGAAACAGACAGAAGACAGGAACAGTAATGATATTCCAAACATCTATTAATGTTACATTTTTAGGTACAAACTCATTGCGAAATGATGCAAAATACATATATTGCGCCAGACTGCAATTAATCTTGCTAAGTTTCGGTTTTTCTGTCGGTATACCGGAAGAAACATAATTTTTTAACGCAGCTTGATAGAGTGGAAATCCGACACCAGGAAGGCAAAAGAAAATATGAAAATTCGAAGCTTCTACAATTGTAATTCAAGGCGGTGTGTCCAGAGTCAAAAGAGAAATAAAACAGTTATTCCCTTTGTCATAAGCCGCCGCGTCCAAACAAAAGTTAAATGCTTCGTCAGGCGAATAACAATCGATGATTACGAGCGTTTCGGCATTGTCGCTTTTTTTTTGTATACGCTATGCAAATGGGCACTAAACAAATATGCGGTTTCAAATAACTATTTATACCCCACTTCCCGTTAACGCTTCTTTTTCTCCACTCGTCAGCCATTGGGGAATTCCATCACGCGAACGTGTTTTTCATATTCATAATAAGTAGACGCATAAACTGTATAAAGCGTCAAACATTGCATTCATTGATAGTCGAGTGGTATTTTTATTTGCGCGCGCCTCACTTCCAAGTTTTCCTCCAAGGCTGAAGAAATAGTACGCCCTGTATATAAAACGTTGCTGTATTAACACTAGTTCTATTCCCCTTACAATTAAGAAAATTAATATTTCCGAACTGATAATTTGACTGTCAATTCGTTACGACGTCTTCCCTATGTTTTGATATAGGGGCGAAGAAAGCAAAGTGAGTAATGACTTCCTCAATAATTCAACAATCCAAGCGAAACCGAGAAAAGTTGGCCAGGAAGGCAGTTGCATCATCGAGCGGCACACTTTCCTCGGCGGAAGATCTCGCCATTCTGCCATTGTCCGTGTAAAAGGACTTTTACTCTCGTCTTCATCTTCACGTTCCTTCTTCTTTGCCACTCTTCGGGCGGCCAAATTCGTGCGGCATGCAAACGACGCCCGACGTCGCCGCCGCCGCCGCCGCCCAAGGGGAACTGGAATTTCAAAAAAGCCGACTCGAAGAAATGCTGGTTTTTGAGCTATTCGGGCGTCTATAGTTAGGGGAGGGGCGGGAGGCCCGCCCGCCTTTGTCGAAGAAGAACACCGCGCCTGTAAATTGTGGCCACCTCCCCTCATCCCTCTCTCCCTCTCTCATCCCTCTCTCTCTCTGCGGTCACTAATTTTCCAGATAGTGTGACGCGCGTCCCAACTATTCGGGGGGGCGCGTGCGTGCACCAGCCGTTCCTCCGCTGGCAGAGAGCTGGGGGCTCCGGGCGCCTTCTTCCCTAGAAGGAAAGTGGTTTTAGATCCGGTCGGCCCCACTCGGAACTTGAAGAACGCTGATGGAACCGACCAACTGAGAACGCCTCACTCTTCCGCCGTTTCTTTTATGATGGCTCATTTTATTACACCCGCGGGGAATGAAAAAAAATGTAATTCCAGTCTTAAATTCCACGGTATATCCGAAAATCTAGACCCCGTATCCACCGTCTATGTAACTCTGCTTTACAAAAGACAGAATGTAATGGAAAATGAACACGTACGATGCTGTGGATAGTGGGACAAGAAGCAGGCTCACTGTGTTATTCAGGGGAAAAACTATCGATAGGATCAATTTATTTATCTCATTAATTATTTTGATTTTAAACTATCCATAAGGATGTATCCGAGGGTCCTGAACATAGCCCCGAGCCAACTTATTATTCTCCTTATGTTTCATGTAAATGAATGTAACGTGAGATATTAAGACGAATCCGAAAGTGTAAATTCCAACAGCAGGTTGACATTGAGCCTGCAAATGGTAATTTTCGTCGGATCCAAATTGACCATTTAGTCGCTAACCGTTTGACCCGATATCGATAAAGTATTCCCCAGTGTTCCCTTTGAACAAAATTACGCAAACGCTTCGGTTTAATTATTTAAATTATCTATGTGGCACAGCAGATAGCTAATCGGTCTATTAGTTCTGTCGACGCTCGGCGGTTTTCCGAGTGTACTAAAAATAGTTGTCCTCGAGCCCAGTATGGAAAGTTGAATTCTAGCCGTGAAAAGAACAGAAGGCTACAACACGAGGGGTGTGTTAACCGCTTTCAAATATTCGGCCTATATAGTTCTCCAAAGCCAAACGGAGATTGGTACAAATTAAGAGGTGAGTGATCCTACAAATTGAGAGAGCGAAATAAATTAACAAAAAATGATACCGTACGAAATCAAGAAATACTGTCGAAATGGAAGTAAAACCAGGTTCTGTGGTTCAAAAATGTACGAAACGTTCCGAATACTGAGACCACTAAATCACGTCAACATTTTCTTTCCTCAGGAATGCCACGAGCTGAGATAGAGCGTAACTTAATTTTCGAATTCGAATTCCAATAACCATTCTTAGCACCGAGAAGACAATCGCCAGAAGAGGACGTGATTTCTCAACGTCCTCTTTTATGGCGGACCATTCGGAATACTTAAATTCGACTCGAGACGAATATAATATCGGTTCCATATTCATTTCGATCCTGCGCCGTCACATCAATTCCCAGCTCTACTCCCCGAATTAATCGGAAAATCTTGATTATCAAATCTCAATTCTTGATCGGTAAACTACCGAGTATCAAAGTGTTTTCGCGAGTATTCAATTCTGAGCACCCGGCGTCCCACGCAATGCAGAGCACAGGCAATTTCCTGGAAGGGCGTTTTTCCCCCCGCAGAGATCCGCTATCTCCGGGACACGTGGATTAAGATTTCCCTCGGCAGTAGATAACGCGGACGCCTCCATGTGGCGCTACAGGAATAAGGTGCAGTATTCGTGTATGAGGAAGTAGTTTATCTGTAGTACAAGCTCAGATCATTATGAAACCGGCCGCCGGACAGTATTGAAAGCAAAACGGGGACCAAGAAAACGAGGATGACCCTAAAAACATAACTATATGATGAAATAAAATATCTCGTCATCTTTGCGACTGGCGTAGTACACGATGACACTCGCGCTGCAGTTAAAGTATTCACAATCGGAATAAGGTGCAGCATTCGTATATTTCAGACAGAAACCTTACCTCACAGTACCTTGTTTCATACTTCTGTAATTACTATTTATTGGGCTGCGAAATAATTAGATCCAGTCAAAATCTTCTTTAGGGGTCTCTAAACAGTACTCTCTTCTTCTAATAGCGCCAGATTTCACTCTCCTCGCATCCACAGACGGCCTTTGCAGTGAATATCCTCTAGATCGGCCGATTCCTCCGGCACTGTCGGATTCGAGCCACGCAGTATTGTAATTAGGTTGAGAGCCGTGCCAAGAATTAAATTTTATCGCTAGAGCTGACGACTTTCATCCAGACACCGTAGCAGACAACGGACGCGACGACCGGACGACGAAACCGCAAGACGCGAAGAAATTTATCGCCCAGATAGCGGTCTCCCCCGCGGGCATCAAAAAATGTCCCCGGGGATGGATGGATAAGATAGGGACGAATTTCCCACGTAATCCCAATCGGAAGGGAGGAAATCGTCGGTCGGTTCCAGGAAACGAGACACCCGAAAAACGGTTATCTTAAAACCATAACTGAATCTACTACTGGAATGGTACTAGATATTGGTTTCGGTAATGGGACTCGGTTGGGCAAAGGGCCCGTCAGTCAATCTAACCCAATGGAACGGTCAATGGAATCAATTAGATGCAATCCACAGAAGATGATTTCTTTCTCTCGTAAATCATCCACGGAGTTGAACGTTCCCTCCGTTCGATGACCTATTTTTATTCTTCCATTTTCTTTTAAACGTTCAGCGATCCAGCCAAACGTGTAAACGGATTTATTCATTTTATAATTCGAATCTCCCGCGAACCATTCCTATAGATATTAAATTCCTGCCGTGTCGGAGAAGGAAACAAGTTTAAAATAACTTGAATACTATTACCTAAACTATATCATAAACTAGCATTCTATATTATATTGTATGAATTTGTTAAATAGACAGTAATAGTTACAATTAACGTAGAATGAAATGCTTAATGTTAAATGTTAAAAAATGTTAAAATCAACAAAATTGAAACCTACTGTATATCAGATTGAGGCTTACTGTAGACTCACAGCTCTATAAAATGCCATAATTGGAACAGAAAACTGTATCCACTATTCCGGAGCGATACTGTAAACATTTCAGCAGATGTCGTTTCGCGTTTTTATGCAAGGTTTCCTCACAAGAGATGCTGGCCGTGCGCAGGGGAAACTCGACCCGTCTGAGGAAACATAAAGCCGGAGAGCGTTTAATGAAGATGAAAGTGTACGAGATTGTGACGTCCTGGAAGAGACGAAAAAAAAAAGAAGAAAACGAAAATCCGACCGCGGCTGCAATGAAAGCCCAAGGACAGACACGACCGCCGGTACACTTTTATGAACGGAGAGCGGAGGCCGAGGTTTTTGGGGCCGCATTATGGACAGCTTCCGTACGCCCGGCCTATTAAGTGTACACCGACAGTCCATCCTCTCTTCCTTGGCCAGACGACAAAACAACTGAGACGTGACCGAGAATAAGATCCGATCATATTGAACTCCGAATTGTACTCATACCAATAGTAATAGTATGATACTACTACGAATCTTTCCGTATCTTCCGTATATATAAACAGATTAATTAAGCTTAATTAGGTTAGGACAGATATGATGACATATGATTTGATTACATCAAATTTATCGGATTGAACCATAATATAATATTGAAAACAATAGGTTTATGGAAAAGTCGGTCTTTAGAACCGAACTTTTATACTTTTTATATACTCTATAGAGCAGGACTGAAGGGTCCATGAGAGACCAAATTTCAGTTCGTCTGCAGATTATGGGTTTTACACAATTGAAGGGTCATTAAAGGGACGAAAGTGTTGACGCAATGCTTTCCATTACGTCACGTCTGTAAAATAAACGAAATGCTATCGGTGGCGAGAAGTCAAAACCTGTCTAAACCGAGATAGGGCCGATAAAATAAAGATGGAAAGCTTTTGCTTATCCGGTGTTAAGGAGCCGGCCGGGAGAAGCTTCCGAAGGTCCCGGGATGGTTATTTCTTCAGTGTCTGCCCGCGGCCATGTTCACGCTCCATTGGTGCCGCCGCCCAACCACGGTTCAACGCTCCCATTCACACATAAAGTCCCCGAACCTTCCTTTCGGAAAACAAAAAATCGAAACCAGTACGATACCGTGAATTCTCAGGTAGCGAGAGAGTGAACAATTCCCTCTTCGCCGCCTTAAATCCTGAAATTATGAAACGGCCGAGTGAATTCGGCGACGGTAGACAGTATTTCAAACAGGTCGGAGTAAAATCAGTAACTAAACGTAACAGTTTCATAAAATCTTGCATTTTACCGTACAGCGTAATGATCTGCGGGCCACGAACTCCGAAGATCGTAACACTCCATGGATCATTCGTCATTGTCAATTCAATTTAAAAGGGAATATCTATCGTGAACTAACGTCATCCGATCTAACGATTCAGCGATAGGACGCGTTTCATGACGACAGACAATGACGTTAGTGGCGACAATCGACAACCTGTTGGCCATTATTATAGTTGGGTTATTATAGAGCGGTCCCAGATAAGATACGGCCAAGTTTCAGTCGAGCGATCGAATTTGAAATTTGAACTGCACCAGAGTTTTATATAACGATATCTCTCTAGAGTACAGACGGCTTCATTCATCATGAATGAAAAGCGAGTCCCATTAGCGATAGCGCCCAGATACAAAACTCGGAATTATAATCGCCGCAAAACAGATCCGCTCTCAAAAATATACCCAACAATGATTAAGAATTTGTACAGAAAACCTGAACCGAAAGACAATGTTTGGAACAAGTTTCACTAACAACTATCGCTGAACACGATAGTTTTTCAATTTGCCGAATCTAACAAAAAGTAAAACCTTGAAGTAAAAGAAGTGTCATCTCTTCTGGGTGGCATTTGTAAAAGTTTTGGACAGATTCCCTAGATCAGTGGTGTGGTAATATGTGCTAAACCTACCGCAGTATGTGGATAAATTAAGTTCTCGGGTTTTCGGTATTGATTTTTACAAATCTTCAAAATATTTAGGTCAAAATTTTAAGTAAGCTGTATCCTAAACTAAATCCTACTCAAGTATAATTTAACAATTTTCCAGTAGATATTTATAGAAATAATGTTTTTTAATTTGAAGCAAAAATTACACGCTGTAATATCAGTCTCCGTTAGATGTCCTCAATTAGAATTAAGTAAGGTCTAGTTTGATTGAAACGTTTTACACTTAATTGAGATTAAATTTTCTCCCCTTCTAGTGTTCAGCGAAACCTCAAGTAATAAGCGTGAAAATCTGACTTTATTAAGATGGAAATTTAAGAAATTTCCAACGGGCAAGGCCGACCCGTTGGATATCACAGCATGAAGACGAGCGAAGGCTTCAATGCAGCCCCTTAGTGATTATGCACAGAGGTTTTTAGCGCCTCAACTCCATCGCATTATACCTCTCTGTTTGCTTATCGCTTCCCGCCGCTACGCCGAAAATTCCTCGACAACATCACGTTTTCTCTTGGTCTCGACTGTTTAATTTGTGCCTAACAACCTCTACGCATCTATTATAGATAAATTATGCGTAACAAACAAACAGAACTGCCGGGTACATATCAGAAAATGCGTCATATTCTCCCGTTTAATGAGAACAAGATTGCTTATATGCACCGAGTGTTCGGTCAGATAAATTTAAATTATCACGACATAACTCGATTATTTTTAAATGTGGTGTTTGCTATAAGTCGCTAGTATAAAATGTGTTTGATATTAAAACAAAGACAAATTCAATACACGAATACAGCGTAAATTGTATTTATATTTATGCGATCACATTTTTATTATTTTAAACACGCGGTAGACATCTTAATTTTTTATTCTTGCTGCCACAATCAAAAGACGATGTTATAGGTTTATGAAATTAACATTGGGCAATTAATGTATTAAAAAAAGTAATGCGATAAGTGAAAAAGAAATTGCAAATGACGTCGTCTGTTTATATCACTCCGATGAGACTAGTAAAGCATAATCGACTATCAATAATTCATATTATGAATTGATATTGGTAGAGCTAAAACATAATGATCATATTTCAAAAGGGTAAAAGCAAACATCTACGACAGTATGAGCCGTCACCTGCAGTTTCATGAATGTTTCCCAACCATGCAATTATGAATTCCTCTCGAGCTAAGTATGCAGAAAATTCCGAAAGTGTACTCTTCAGAGGACGGTATGTGGGTCGTGTCCGAGCAGGCTTTTACGGCAATTCCGGCCACTTTCCAGGTATGAAAGCCATCTGTTATTTTGTCCTGACGTAAAAACCAGAGAGAGCGTCCAAGAGACTTCCGCAATCCGATTACGGAATTCATATGGAATGTAAAACAGTTTCGAGTTTGCAAATGTTATAGACATAAAAAATAAAATTGGAAGAAATTATATTTAAAAAACGGGCATATTCCATTCATTCATTCGCCGTCCTATTTCCCCAGTTCCACGGTGTAAGGGAACCTGCAATTGTTTGCACCACCGGACGAGGTTAATTCGGTTAAAGACGACATGTCATTTTAACGCTTTTAATATTTGCAGTTGCTGTATGAATCCAGTACGAACCACTCGGGAAAATAGTGAAGTATTGTTAAAAACTATAGTTGTGTTGTCGGAAAGGTGAAACGATTTAAATTCGATGCCGAAATCAGATTACCGCTTTCGTGCTAGTTGGAAGACTTCAAAAAGGCGGTTCGCATACCAAGCATCTTTCAGCTCGTATTTCTACAGTGTATTTAACCATTTATCAACCAAATGAGCGTATATCTGTCATGTATAAAGACTATTTTTATTACAATCTTATAATACTCTAAGACAAGTCGAGTGCATTCTTCTCCTCGATCTAGTTAACCAAATTCGCACGGCTGCAAGTGCGAATTCATTTTGTCGAGTATGATATTTCGCAGACAAAATTTGAGAGAACAGAAAAATCGTGTATTCTCAGAAGGGCGGTCGCGGTACAAGGATTACTACTTCGGGAGATGCGTATTCGTTCCGTTCTCGGAACACGGGCCTTTGTGGATCCGCCGGTATTCGTAAATTCGGTCGCCGATGGCGGGTAGAGGCCGATGGCGGCACTCGGAAAAATTAATGACGTCGTAAAACTTCATATGTTCCCCAATCTTATCTTGCCATACGTACAAGCGGCTCGTATCGAACGAGCAATAATCGCGCAAATGTTTGCCACCCGAGGACGTAACAATTTGAACCCTAAAACGATCACTTTTTGGCATGAATCATTCGGAAATCAAGAATTGTAACATTGTTATTGTAAAAATATGGGCTTTAAACATTTTCATTAGTTATAACAAGTAAGATAAAAAAAATGCTTTCATGATATTTTTGGAGATGATATATTATTAATATTTGATTCGTAATTAATTTCTCGCATTTAATTTAATTTTTCATATTTTCTAAGTTTGGGTTATTGACAGTTCTATCAGCAGATAACAGCAATCGTACTTAGACTAACCTGACACTGAACGTCACGTGTCACAGCGTTTATGTAAACTCACCTAGAGAAAAAAACAAAATATTTAATATAACAGTAAACATATATGAAATTATATGCTGTGAAGTAGATATGATGCTTAAATTATATGGAACAAATAATGAGTGGATACTGTACAATTGAATAGCGTACTCCTAAGTAATGAGTGCCATATATATAATGTTATATATAATTTTCCACTAGAAACAGACAAGTACTTAATTGTAAATTACTGAAGGCATTCTAATGAAGGTCGAAGAAGGGAGGGGAGACGTAAAAGGACAGGAGTACAAATATAGTTTGTTGAAAAGACCGCTTAGGGTTCCCGTTTAGATAACAGCTTCAATTACACGAAAATAACTCTTTATCTAACAGCGATAATCCGGAAATGTTACTGATTGTTCTGTAACACAAGTGCACATGTTGTGATAGTTGTATCCGAGTATACAGCAAAATCGCAGCCTATCGCCACGAGTGAATATAAAAATATAAATATGTGCGTCATTCATAATTTAGTTACGAATAATGGGTATATATTTTTTATCCTATATGGAATACCGCAAGACGTTGATAAAAGCGGGGAAGCGAGCTGAACCATATGAAAATTTCAAAAAGTGCACTTTTGAACGCCGGAATATTTAATATAAACACCCAGTTTGACACTGCACACTTTGAATGTTGACCCTTATTCAAGTCAATATCGGTCCCTAATTCATGAGGGAATTGGGTCCTCTGTTGGGACCCCGGCAACCCTCTTCTCAATAATCATTAAAGATAATTTCCGACTGAATGAGCTGAATAAACAAACACGGCTATTCAAAAATAGCCATCGGCGGGCATTGTCTTCGGGGAAAGCTGCCCTTTGTTATCTTTTAATTAAAGGCTTCACTACGGTAATAAATACGTTAATTATCAGTCCCGGATATTATCAGTGGCATCGACTGAGGCTCCGACTGACTTCTGGTCGGTCTAGAGAAAGGGCTTCTACAAAACTCTACCTCAATTTTCTTGTTATTTCCTACTGTAGTATTGATAGCGACGATTTTACAAACTTCTCAATATATAATAACAAAAGTATGTTGTAATTTCCTAATTAACATTGGCATTAACGCCCTTAGAGCCCCACTAGAGCCCGAGATGAGAGATGGGTAAGTGTGCTAAATCACAGGTGCGAAGTAAATTTAAGATCACCGGCTGAAATGTTTCGCATCTGCCCAGAATGGCCGGAGGAGGATGATCGGGGTCAGAGTAAATTTTCATTCCACGCAATTAACTGCAGTAAAACCAATTGCCAATCGACAAAAAGATTATAGAGGACACCGCATCGACACAGCGATCTTGTTTTTTGGGCTGTTTAAACATTATTTTTGTTCATTCCAAATTCTCAAAATCCACTCGACAGTATAAAGCGGAACGGTCGTAAAATTCAGTAAAACTCACTTTAATAGGTTTTCCAAATGGTTCCAGTGAACTTTCGTAATAATTTCTTAAACCGATTAAAAGATATGACATAACTGGTTTTAAGATACTGAAATAAACCAAAAATTATTCTTAATTGGCGTCCATTTGAGTGAGGCAACAGGATTTAAGACAAATTTCCTAATCCACTTATGACCTGTGTCTAGCCAACACCGATTTGGTCATTCAAGAAGAAATAGTTAAACTTATACAACGCAATAAATGATATTCATACATGGTTTCAAAATAAACTATTTCTTAGACATTGTCCTTTTCTCCGATCTCAATCTCTGGGTTGTAATTATCAGAAAAAAAATATGGGAAATTCTCTCTGAAAGACTGAAGTGCCGAAACTTATCCTTTCATCCCGCACAAAAAAAACTGTTCGAGTGGAGGCCGGTTATTGAAGGAAATTGATTGGGCGTCAAGTGGGGCCCCGTTCTCGTGATTAGGAAGAGGCCCCCCCCTCTGCCCGCTCTACCGCTTACCCGATAGCAGGTAGCACGGGCAATAGAATCCTTTTCGTTATTCGAAAATATTGGGCCACCACCCCTTTCCCCCCTCCGGACATTCCCCCGGTCCGCCCATTTATGGGGTTGAATCCATCAATATTCATTAATGGTGTGTAGGAACTCTGGTTTTTTTTGGAATCCATCCTAAACAAAAAACGGCGTCTAGGATCCCAGCCAGCCATAAGCCCTTTCTAGTCTTCCGCTGGATTTCCCCCATTCCACTTTATAGAGCTGGCGCCGAACTAAATCTAAAACCAGCTAACAAAAAGACACGACTGTTGTAATTATTCTATTTAACGTTCATATAATTTTTTTTATTTATTGTTCGGCTATTACCAGAATCATATATGTAGTAAATGACGAAAACCTCACAAATAAATTAAATATTAATCTTAACAGTATAAAGAAAAAAGACTTCGGCTCTTTGAACGAAAATGTATAAGACCAGGGCTCGAATCCCTTTGTACAATTAAAAAGCGATCACATTTTGATTTAATATCGTCGTATAAACCTCCCGAAAGGCGTGCCCGTACACACTGAAGGGACTAGAAAGTTTTTTAAGAGGACAATATGAGGACAACCCTTGTCGGGGACCCACGGGAAAAACTGTCCTTAACGGTTATCAAAACTCCATAAATACGCACTAATATCTTGAAAGGGTTGTAAATCATGTTCGCGTGGGAGTTCTCTTAACAATGGAGCCAATTGTGTCCCGTACACGCGTACACGCTGGTCTATTCCTGCCCCAGGAGTAGAGGAGAAGACCGACCAGCTGTATTCACAATTCGATGAACATCGGACGGTGGAGAAATGCTTTGGACCTGAAAAGGGCTCCACCCCGAATACTGTATCGTAACTAGCATTATTGAATTCCGTCCGAGCACTAAGTGTCCTCTCTAAGGAACCCATTTTAAATTATTTATTATATCAAAAATGGAGTTTCGGTCGTTGGGTTCCTAATCTGAAATGTGATTGGAAAAATCCCATAAAACATCGCCTGACGGTAGCTGAAATGAACATTCACCAGTATTCAAGCGCGCTATAAACTTGAAGCTTACTATGTAGAACCTCTTGCTCATTCAATAGGCGGAAATAACAGAACAGAAATTATTTAATCGTAACTGAAGTAAACTATTTTCAATTCCTTATAAAGAATAACCCCTGAATTTGCAACCACAGCCAGTCATTCTATGTAACATAAATATAATGGGAATAATACTATGATGGCCTTTTGTAATGGGACTTTTACCGGGTTCTATTGACATGTTGGTCGGACAATAGGACCGGGTGTACCCTTTGTCTGGTCGACGGTTCGGGGGTGCACCAGCTGGATGGATCGCTCTGCCGTTTGATGTCTTCAGGAGATAGTGGGGCCTTCAATGGCCTCCGTTGGGAATCACTTTCGAATTGACGCAACAATATATAAACCAACAAGTAGGCCATCAAACAACGCGTTATGTAAAATTATCTTTAATGAGCGTAATGCGGACCCGGAGCATTCTGTTCCAATCGGCATGCGGAGTCGTTAAAAATTACGTCGTTATTATTATATTTAAAATAATGTTTTATCGGCCTCTTATTTTGTTTTGTCGAGATCAATATAATTTCAGGGGTGCAATATTATGGGGGATGGTCGAGATAGAAGAGAAGGTATAGACGCACATTTTCACACTCCAGTCTTACAATCGACGGTTCTTTGGAAGAGGAAGTGGAAGATGCGCAATTCCCACTCAAAATTGAAATTTTTGAAATAAGGCCCGCTTCGTGGAACGGCGGCGGCCAGTATTTTTGTAAGAGCGGCTGTTGATTCGTCTATTCGAAAATAGGGACCAGGTGTATACCTTTTGTGTTAGTCCCTTTTCTCCGGGTGTAACTAACGCGTAACGGCAGTTGGAGGTTGAAGAACCTCCTCGTTGCCGGCCTTAGTCTTCGGGTCGGCCCAATGTTATGACACAGTGGGTCCGGATAAATTCCCTGCGACCGTTGACAACAACAAAAAAAAGAAGAAGAAAATGTTCAGATAGACTTTATAACTTGTGTTTTTTTGTCGGGCCGCCCTACTCACCAAGCCTTTAATAGGGTTAAGGGCCCTGTTTTCTCAGATAAGTTAGGGGCCAGTGAACTTCAGACGGTCCCGACCCTTTTACTGAAAGTGTTAAACGAAGATGTCCTTACGACGGGGCAGAACGGGCTTCGGTAGATATCCCTCTAACGATTCAACCTTATATACAGTTCGAGTGTAAAGTTATGCTATAAATGCGCAAGACTTTGTTAACTCGCATTAAAATAATGACGGAAGGAAAATTTAATTTAATTTCTCTGGCCATAACTAGATGAAATTCATAACAAAATTAAAGATTTAGAGTACAAAAATCAACTAATCAACAAACTGTTGAGGGGAATAACATCCTCTCTAGTATTCTTGGAGAATGTTCTTTCCTTATTACAAATAATCGCTACGTAATCGTACCCTCGGGATATTATATGCAGTTATACATATAGAAAAACGTAATCGCTAAGAGGAAAGCACTTCCTGAATACGAATATAAACTTCCTGAATATTTATAAATAAATTTATTGTTACCGGAAAACAGATATGCAATCGTGTATGCGACCCTGAATCAAATTTCCACGCAATTCCGTCATATTGACTGAAATTTCTTTTATTCCTGTTATCCAATAACAGCATTCTCCCGGTAATTTGAATTATATTATACCGGGTTACAAAATATTGAGGAGAAACTACTAGAAACACTTTCGGGTTCTCTAGTCCGGTAGAAACTATTCGGCCGGTAGAGATTCGAATAGGGCCGGAACAGGGCCTTTTTCAGCCACAACTCGGTTGGGGCGTCGGCGGGCGGAAACTTCTTAAGAATAGGAACCCCAAATGTATTGTATTATTAATGTTTTGTGCCCTTTTGGCTCGCGCCGACTCCCGAAGTCGGGGGGCCAGGTGTTCCCCGACGGGGCAGAGAACCCGCCGTAGGCTCCACCATTCCAAGATACCTAAGATTCCAGTCCGATGGCCTTCCATTGAACCAAACCAGCCGACAAAACCTTTAGGGTGTTCTCCTTTAGAATTCGAACCCGTATCTCTCCCACCCTCCCTCCGACCATCAAACGGTACGAGCGTTCATTCAGAATAGCGCTTTGGATCGCGATCAATCGGAGGCCGAATGAAATTGTCCGTAGGAAAGGTGCCATTTCAAAATCACCGCTTCTGAACTACAATAATAATCGCCAACAGTTTCCGCTGGATCGGTTCGAACGGATCGAAAGCACTTTTTCCACTACAATTACCCGGAAACATTAAAAAACAAAAGGTCAATTCCCGAACATTTCTGTAGTTATGACGTACGCCCATCGTTGCCGCATAAATGTATTCCAAAGTGTACGAAAATCTGGACGAGTTTGCCAAATCCACTCCAGGACTGTATCACTGTCTTAATGATGCGAACCAATTTCGCATACAACCACGGTTGTCCGTTTTATTAAATACAGAGTAATCAGGAAGATTCTAAGTTGGCAAAAGGATAGAGGTTTGTAAACAAAAAACAGTCCGTACAAATACACGTTAGAGTAGATTATAAATCGAAGAAAGCTACGGGGAACAGAAGTTGGAACTATCTGAAAACAGATCGGGTTCGATCGGTCGTATTTTAAGTGGTATTAAGGATTCAGTTGGCAGTGGGTCAAACACGAGTTTGACACCGCCATTTGGGCTGAATCGTGATTCGGACATGAGCTCGGGGGGAAGGGGAGGTATCGGCTCCGGAATTAGACCGTTGTAGCCACCAGCAGTAGTAGACCAGCAGCGTAGAGTAGACTCTGTCTCAGCCCCATTAGAACTAAATAACTGTACATTCAGAGAGCACGCTCAGGGTCGTCAGAGGGAGAGGAAAGGAGAGCCAATATATATCCAGCCTGTCAACCACTCACAGTGAACCCCGTAACGTTACACCGCGGTCTATCAATGAGTCGGTCTCGATTCAAAGCACATAAAATGGTTTACGACCCGAATTTCCAAAACGCCATCTGTCTGATTTGGAGTCGCGGTACTGAAACCGGTTTCGACTTTCCGCCACCACCGCTCCTTCAGTAGACTAGTGAGGCATTTAATCGTGTCTGTTACCGGCCCGTAATGCCTGCACTGCCGTCCTCCACAGATGCCAGGTTACTGTTCTTAACCAAAAACCTGTCCAAACATTATTTTCTTATCGCATTTATGTATTATTCAATGTATTATTCTCCGTATTTCGACCGAGCGGGTTCAATATCCTTTGAATAAAAAATGAATGTTTTATAATACCACTGGTAATAACAGTGTATTTATATATTGATTATGGCAGGCCTTCAAATACCCGATGGCGGAACGAAACCACAAAACAGATTCAGCTCGTTACCAAGCCGGCGTCTCATTTTCTACTTCGTTTGACACGTGCTAATGTGTGCCATTCTGACTCTATGTTTAGACTGAACCAGTGCACTTGAAACGCCACCTCCGATAACGGCCAAATTATATTTTAACTGCGCAATTTCACGTGGCTTTAAGCCAGTATGTCAACTTTAGAACCCCGGTGACCTCGGCTAAGTATCGGGACATTTTTCGCCTCGGTTCCTTTACTGGTTTTTTAACTTTTTTTTTCGAACAGGATTAAGTGCTGACATTTACCTCAAAGTGCACAATCGACCTTTCTACGTCGATCACTGAAAGTGTTGACGTATTATTTGGAAAAAAAACAAATCCGCGAACTGAAATGTCAGTCGGGACTGAGCTCAATAGCTCTAAAATGATACGCGTACGCACAATACGCAGCGTATGAATAAATGATTTACCGTTGAATAAGCGGGAGGGTTGCGGGGTAATTCACAGCGGGCAGCTTCAAACAAAACCCCAAGGAACTGTGCAAGTTAATTGGGACCGCCTCGTCCCCTACTGCTAGCCGCGTTACGCGCCCATGTTTTTCGTCCCACGTCGTGAGAGTAAATATGCGGGTCGGGGTTCCCTATTATTAAACTTTGCAAGGGCATTCAATAAATCTGGTCCGAGGGGGATTACGCGCATTTCGTCAGCCCCTCGGCTAACAAAAGAGCCCGCCCCACCAGTTTGGCCCTTAGTGCTCCACTTGAACATGAGCGAAAATACAGACAGGCATACTACAATAAGAACATAATTATGAAATAAAGGTATTCTGTTTCACAATATTATTGCATCAAATACATGGGAATCTAATGCAATAATATCCAAATCGGCGACGATATAATAATATTCAAGAGCTGCAACCGTTCGGCTGGAAACAAAAGCTGAACTTTAACAGGTTTTAAGGGGTTCCTTTCTCCGACAACCATCAATTGGGGGCAGTAAACAAACCGATATAATGAAATGATTGATTGACTGATAAAACAACCGAATATTAATGAAGAATTGATTATTACAAAGAAGCTCGAGGTCACTTTCGATTTAGTTGGCGCTGGTGATTACCTGGAACCACAATTGCCTCACGAGTCTTAGAGAATGGGGAGAGAACTTAGAAATAATAAGATGTAAATTGTTTAAAAATTTAGTTCTGGTATATATTTTTTCAGTTTATTTCTATCGCTTGCAGACATCGCTTTAGTAGACGCGATGTCTCAGTAGATACGTTTCAGAAAGTTGGTTATCCTTCATAAACGAAATTGTAACACAAAAACTGTCCACAAGAACGCAGATTTAATACCAATCGTTTGCCCTGTTCTTGCGCAACGCGTCTCGAATACACAGACAACTGGAGAAGGCGGTGGCACGAAACACAATTGCGAAATATGCGGGGGGGAGGTAGGGCGTAAGTCCGGCTTTGCAATCGGCAGAATAAACGAAAAAAGAAAAACTTGAAACCTCAGACGGGCTTAGATCGCATGACTCCGCTCAATCCTCGACCGTTTCATATTATATAGCGCAATCGTTCGGCTAATGAAGCCTCGTAATCTCTTTGTGACAATCCTGAACGCGCCCCAGCACGCATTTTGCAGTTATGGATGAAGTGAGAGAGAGAGAGAGAGAGAGAGAATAACATCTCTCCGTATCATCTGGGTCAATCGGATACGAAAATTCGCCATTCAGTCGAAAATTAATATTCATATAATTTATATTCATCAGTCCCCTGTACTTCAATTCTTCAGTTCTTTCAAGTCAGAGTTTGAGCACAGTTTACACGCTGAGTTTGTCGAAGAGTTCTCACAATAAATCAAACCTTTAGCATTTCGAAATAGTGAATTACAGGTTGAAATGATCGTTGACCTTCTTCACATCCGGATTTACAGACGATACAAGTGCTATATACCAGCTGTCAATAAAAAACATAATTACAATTTTCTGAACATTTCTTAGTCTAACGAACTTTGCGTTATTCCGGTTCATTTTTTAAAAAAGACGGTTTAATGGCCGTCGGCGGCACAGTTAGTGCAACTGGGGTTGGCCACAATCCGAGGATCGTTTTAGAAATGTTGTCAAGTGACACTGGCGGCTTGTCCCACTTTCCATTTGAAAAAAAACGTACCTTTTTCTCTTCTTCGCCTTTCTTAACTAGCGGAAGTCCTAGTTTTGCAAAGAAAACGGATACTTCCGGCTGCAGAGGACGACGTTTACGACGCGGCTTTTATTCGTCTCGAGCGATGTCAGAAACGCATGAAAGTTAAGACGCTCTCGGCCAGGCTATAAACTTTCATTTCGATTTATCCACTTATACATTTCCAAACAGATCTATCTATATATTTCAATTTGCAAGGATTATGTTTGCATGTCTGTCGAATAACTAACTTGCCACATTGGCTCAGTGGATGAGCACCGCAAGCTACAACCGGATTCCAAGCTTTAAATTTAAATATAACATCGTCACTGGGTTTATTTAAACCAACAGCGTCAATAATAATGGCATACACATAACCCGATATCGAGTATTATAATAGTGATATTTCAGCCGCTACACTATAGTGCTACATGACTCAAGATATTCCAAACTGAGGAACTTGAACTAGTCATGATCTGTTTTCTACTCGTGACGAGCCATAAATGGTTGGCGCGCAACTAAATACAATATAGAGTTAGTCCACAAGGGAAACCACTGCCGGGTGGAAGCGATACAATTTTACCTTTATTATTTATATAAAAATAGATTAAAAAAACATGCAGAACTCGATACCGGCGTTTAAAATAATGGGCGCGTCGATTACGGGCGTTTTCCTGTTTGCAATCCTGTTGAGGCCCCAGCCGGGGCGGATGCCGGCCATTACCGGCCTGCGTTGTTTTGTTCCGTTTCCTTTTGTTTCTCGACTGGCTGCTCGATTCTTATATATCCGTTTTAAATTTCAATAAAAACAGAGAGTTAGGGTCAGGGAGTGGCCCACAGGAGGCAAGCGCGATCTACGCCGAGGGAATAACCAGCCATATTTTTTCCGATAATGACAGGATGTGTGAACAGATGTCGAACCGACAACCTAACGCTTGTAACGAATTCAATTCAGGCTCTGATCCTGTAGTTAGGGACCAATTTTACCTCTCTTACCGCACTTAGTACTCGGTAGCTGGTTAATAAACTATTAATTGAGTTCAGGCATCCAGTTCTTACACTGTGTAATGTTTCAAGCTTCGATAACTCGACGGAAATATATAATTCGATGTAGCCGCATACAGAGTTCAGTCAAATATGTGAAAAAAAAGTGAAAACACTTACGAAAAGCTTGATATGGGAGCAGTATGATACGATCACTTAATTTTTAATAATACCAAAAAATTAAATTTGAACTGCAATCTCTAGAACCGTCACTATGCCAACTTTTATGAAATGAAAGATATGTACCATTTCCTGGTATGCCCTACTTTAGTGGAAGAATTAAATATTCAAAACCAGAGAAATCTGAATTGGGAAATTTGAGTTACTTTATTTTTTCTGTAAGATAAAGCCGTCGAAAATGTACGTTAAAATTGGAAAAGATGGGCTCAGTAAATGAAATCAGGGTCGGACTAAAGACAAAAGGACAATGGGTCGCTCCTGAGCGACAATCGAAACTTGAAGTGGGAGAAACCATTGGGTCAAGGATGGTGGGACCCTATAAGAAGGACACCGGTATTCTTGGGATCTTTTGTCTGAAAGATACAGCAGAAAGAAACGGCTTTCAATTCCAATTCAATTTCCAAGCGATGGATTAAAAAGAATCGGTTCGTATCCTTTCTTCGCTGGACCTGAAATTACCGATATTAAAAAAGCCGACGGCTCCAATAGATTTCCACTTGGCGACAAATTGATTCTTGAAAGCAGCAAATAAAATAATGAAAAAAAACATATTTACTTTTCAGCTAGCGGATTCCATACATTTCGGCGCCACGTGATGAACCGTTCACTTTCCTGTTTAAAACCCGCCGATTTGGTGAACTCCGTGACGCCGCTGTGGATGGACCGCCAAGTTTCGGCCCTCTCCAATCATCATTCCCGAGCCATCCTCACAACATTCAGAACAGAATTCCCATACTGTCAACCGAATTGATGTATTTACTGGAGCGTTAACAACAGGGAAGCAACGCCGTCTTAAGTTGGGAAATTCGATATGTAAAGTAAGCTCTCCACATCTCGGAACTATATTCTCAATCTTAGCCTTTTGGATTTTCTGTCTCCAATCTTCTGGCCTTAAGTCAGACACGTTTTCGTGCCGCCTACGGCCGGGAGGGGGGCATTTCGCGCAGAGATTCTAGAAAGGACGAGGAAGAGTGGTTATAAATTTTAGTGAGCGAATCGTACAGAGAATATCGGGTTTCGGCGTCCTCGCTGAGCCGTCATGAATGACCCTGGACATTTCCGAGTACCGGTGCTGTTCAGAGAAATGTCCACTTGCAATTTTCACCACCGACGCCTTCTCGTCGACTTTCATGTAGTAACAAGCTTGTCGGACTTGTCGCCTTAGGACGGCCGAATCCGAATCGCCTCCAACCTATATCAAGTCTTCGAGAGGGTCGATTGGGTTTCAGCGAATTCCTTAACTATCACGGCGGTTCGATTTCAGCTGTGGCAATCGATAACCCACGGTCTAGTTTGGCTACCATTCGTCTTTTCATGCTCATTCCATTTATAGCTCGACGTAAAACGCCAAGACAAGTAAAGCATAATACATATCAATTATTTATTTTGGCCATACTGGACTTTTCTTCATTTAACGAGATTTATTACTGTAGTAAAATGAGCCCGAATATGCCCACTTTTCTTTCTCCAGTAATTTCTAAACATTTGAAACAGAATCCCATAGTAAGTATGAAAGTATAATATATTCTGGGGATATACGTAAATTGAGTGTCAAGTTTCTAATAATCATAATAATTGTTTCATTGTTGTAATTATGCGTTGTATTATTGTCACGGTAGTCCATCATTTATTGTACGCCATCGTTTATCTCCGCCGGCTCTCCTTGAAACTGAGAGCAGGTTAAAAATAAGTGGAGACCAGAAGTCACGATTATAAAAGTGCACTCTTCACTCGGGCGCATGTCAAACGGGCGACCATCCTGTGGGAACGACTCCGACTCTATATACCACTCGTCTCATGATTAAGATAACAATCGCTTTTAATAAAACGCAGTATGATGATTGTTTTCTTTAAATTCAATTAGAGCGCATCTGGAGGCGTCCCCCGTATATCTAGCGATCGGGGCCGCTTCGTTACGAACGATTGAAGAAACGCGTTTCTCATAAAGCGACGTCCATTGCCGGTCTCCCACGGCCAATCGCCTTATCGATGAGCCATCTCAAATTATACCATTCTTTTCTCATTGCGGTTATCCTTCTCTCTCTACCGCTATTTTTATAACCGTAGGAAAGTACCGTCCTCTAGCGTTTCGATAGGTTCCCACTTGGACGAATGAACAAAAACAAACGGGCTTTAAACGGTGCATCGAGCATTCTGTTATATTGTTTACACTAGGACGTACCGTTAAGTAATTCCGCGAGCGGAGACCACTTTCGAGAAGGAGCCGACGCGTGGGTCGACGGCCTCCCCCAATGCCCGACAACCCAATTGAAGATAGTCCGCCTTCTACAGTGACTACGGCCTTCTACAGGCCAATGCTATCTGCACACGATTATGTTCAAATCATTCTTCATTTCATCAGTAGTTGATACTACGATTGGCCAATCTCGGATCGTCATCAGTTGCATTCAGAATCCTATCTACCGAATTGAGGATCTCCTTAGTTCCTCCTCGTGGACAAGCAGGATGGGGCATGGAGAAAATTGTCACTGACGGTCTTAACATCTAAGGTAAAAGTGCTTAACCTAATTTCCCATTAGAACTAACTTTATAGCAGTACGGGATCTCTATCTACTCAGTACGTGTATCCCTCACGAAGCTATTACCACGATTGTTACGAGACGAATGCGTAAATTTCAGGGATTTTAACTCCCAGAGAGAACAGATGCATTTCCTGAACCCACTAATACTACATGGGTGGGGTTTCTTTTAACTGATCCAGGGCCGTTCTTTTTTACTTCCTAGAACTGCAAAATCCTCTGAAAAATCCCGGACAAACATTTCATGCGAAATTCTCCCCACAACCGTGTCGAAACCTCAGAACACAAAATTGAGGTCTTCGTTCGCCCGATTCCTTGAAAACAGCCTACTGAAATTTAAATTCAGAAATCCTGCTCTCATTATTATAATACTAAGCGTATTAAGTTAAGTAATTTGGCATTTTCCCGACTAGAAGTACTAATAATAGTAAATTTATCTAAAATACGCAGTGAAATTATCTTGGTATAAGTGCGCCAGGTAGATGTCAATACCAGGCACTAGCAGAGACTGAGATATTTTTTATGAGCATTTGTGAAGAGACTGACAGTCTGATTATATATAATGACCACTCCGTACATGAAATCTCACTCGGGAATATGAAGGGGAAAAGTATTTAGGCCATTGATTTTCTTCTTCATATTAAAGAATAGGAAAAATAAATAAAAAAGGCACTTATAGATAGATAGTGATTTACTTTATTAGTGTATAATCTCTCTGATTTTAATTAACCAAAGAATAACATTGATTTTGCAGAGAAACCGATTAGATTATTCCTACCTGATATCGACCTATAATTAATAGATTTGCTAATCCTGAAACAGACCATAGTGTAACGAGAAAATGTTTCAGAAAAGGCTTACAATTTCCAGTGGCCGGCTCGACCTATGTTTACCAATCTCTTTCAGAGCTACTGTGAGCTGGCAGGAGGAAGAGGAGGCGAATGTAATGAGCTTTTAATAAACAATGAGGCCGCCAACTTATTGACTTACAAATTTGTGCTCTCTCGAAACGGGCGGATTAGGCTAGAAAGGTCGGTTCGACAATAAATCATACCCCCACAGGAAGGAAGGGGGCGGGGGTTCGATTAGGTATGGTAAAAAACGGTATTGAAAGCTCTTTTCGAGAATCAAGTATTCACGGAACACGCACACGGAGGAAAAGAAAACAAGAAAGAAGTCTGTTTCGACAGAACTGGCGAAACGGGAAAAAGGTCAGTACGGTCGGTAATAAATTATGCAATACGCGAGGCTGAACAAAATAAAACTCCCCCATTGTTTCCACGAACTAAGCGCGGCCAACTGTTATACCGACGTTTTAAGGGAGGAATCGCAATTTAAATATTGAAATAAAAATTGCACCGCACGATTTTCGAGATTGCATTCGACGTGTTGCCGTGTTTCTGCGCAGAGGTAATTAATACAGCGTGCGATATGAGACGAAAAACATAACAAAGAGTTGGCCTTGGCTGTTTCAAATAAATAGTATGCACTCGGATAACCAGAAACTGTTGGAAATATCGGGCACATTTAGAGTGATCAATTTACGCCAACTGGCTAATGCGGGCAATCGAAGAATGTCGGCAACGAGGCCTTTTTAAGAGCTATTCTCACAGAAAAAAAAATTAGAGTCATTTTCGTTGACCTATAAAAATTCCCTCTCGGTCGGCCTAAAAGAAGTTAATCGGGTGAACTCAACCTCGTCGAAATAATGATCTACTAGAGAGGCCTTTCTTTTTTTATTGCACTACAGGAGGTAGCGCCCTGCGCCTAGTCCGAAATCGATAGCCGGCCGAGCCGTGAAATATCGATGAAAAAATAGACTTCTCGATTTCGATGACACAGATTACGCCCTCCCAGTGGGGTTAGGCCTTTGTATAAAGAGGCAAGGAATAACAAAGATCAATCAATTGATTTGCAATAACGACCAGATCGGAAGTAATCCCTGAACAGGGCGCACAACAGAAAACCCATAATTGCGCCCTATCCAAAAAATATGAGGAAATCCCAGAACGCTTCAGTCGGTTGGCTCCTAAAGGACTGCTCGACAAAATGGAAAGAGATCAGGCAATAGATCCGGCGTTATGAGCAATTGATTCAACCGCACTAACAACGCATTTATACCTCCGATTAATTGAGGATACCAACAAGACAGAATTCACAAAAGACAGGTTTTCAAAAGAAATAGACGCTATTCATTATTTCAACAATTCAAATCTATTTCTATTTACCTTTTAGTCCAGACCAATATTCTTAAGGAAATTTCCCTCTACTAAGACCCACGTATTTGTTCCTCACAGCTGGCACACTTTCCCTTCAATTGCACGTTTGAATATATTACAGTTGGAGGTTAATATTGAGAATTGGTGAAGCCTGTTATGGGCAGGCCCTGATATCACAGCCCGCCCTTTGATTACTGGGTATGGTATTCCTTGTTGGCACACGGACGTGGCCAGCAGCCTGGTAACAGCATGTCAAAATTTCGCCCGGCTATAAATAAACAATAGTTTCGCTTCGGCCGACCAATTAGCTCGGCTTTTAGGGGATACCTTGACTTACGACCGCTGTTCTCCCCCAAGGCCCTACCAAGCCAAAACTGCTAATTACTTACTACGCAGCGATTTGCGAAAGGAAGTCGACTGCATTGGGATATCGGGCATTGGAAATTTACCCTAATCTTGCTTTTGCTCTACCCCTTTGCCGGTATATTGGCAATAGGCGGAAGACGCATAACAGGAAATAAAATTAAAATCCGTAATTAATAGAATAAAAATTAACTTGGAAACCCAGTAATAAATTCACAAAATTATAGAATAAATAATAAAATATATATAATTTCGTATATTATAAAAATCTCCAGCGAGTTAGAGACAACCCCAGGAATCCTACCGATTACCAGACTGCGGTAGTATTTGGGACGGGTCCCACCCCAATTAAACGTGGGAACTTAACGATTCTATAATGGGGAATTGAAGGCGGCCATGGGCCCAACGGGCAATGGGGCTGTTAATGGGACGAGAGGAGAGGCCCAGACCGAGCAATTAGGACACTGAGGAGAGACACAACAATGACAAAGGCTCGGCACCACCTCCGATGGACACCCCCGCCTGTTAGACCTCCCCCAAATTAGACCGCTTCCATACATCATTTCAGTGCCGTTCCTATGAAAACAATCCCATTAGCCAGTGTTTTTATCACTTCCATTGCTGCTGCTCCAACGCAATCCGAGTGGTCTTCTATTGAGACAATTACACCTGACAAGTCGATTGGTCACACGATGAAGACAAAGAGAAGGATATTTTAAATTGAACACGACATACGCAATTACTCCACTAACTTCTCTGCCAGCAGCGTATACCAACTCTAAAACATGCAATGGCACAGAGAGTAGAATATTCGTTATTATTCGGGAAAATAATTTTAATAATATTTACTATTATTTGTCAGTTGGAATTTTAAATCATTACTCCTGCAATTTTAATGAGATTCTAACGCGTCGGTCTAACTGAAGATCATATATTTGGTGAGAACAGAAAATCGCCCGAAAGACGGTAACCTCTAAAATATTTATAGACATGTTTCTGGTTTTGCTTTAGTCTTGGTGTTGCGATAGTTCCGACAGGATCGACTCCCAATCGACTTCAGTCCGTTAAGGAGAGACCGAAACCGGTCCATCTCACGAGACGAGAGAAGCTAGAAAATAATCGATAACACATTATCGAACGAAGAAATACGGTTGTTTTTGTACGCTCATAAATAATTAATGGTTCAACCAAGACCGAGATACGGTAGAACGCCGGGATAAAGTTCCAGATAAGACAGAGCGGTTAACGGCTAGATTCTGTATTCTTCTACAACTCTGAAATTGAACAGTGAGGATGTCTTAAATTCCTGACCCTCAATAAAGTTTCCAATATCCACTTATAAATACATTAGCGAGTTAAAAGCAGTTATTTGTCTACGCTTAATCTTATTTCCAATCATTTCAATCGCCTCAAGAAAGTTTAAGTTGATAATACTGGAAGTTATAACCGCAATTTCCTTTCTATAATGTCCGCTATGAGGCTGATACAGATAACGACGCACTCGAACTGATACCGTTCTCATTAATTTGTCGAAAATGCAACGAAAAATAAATTAATTAACATTAATAGTGAAGACGCATTTGAATCCAATTATTGAAATGGGATCATAAAAGTGAAAGCGTTGTCAACCTATTATTCAATGCAGCTAGACTTGTTAAAACTAGGCATTGGCTATGACCGAACAATGAACGTATTGTCTAACGGGCAGATAAGAGAGATTATTTTCAGGAATCAAGGTCTCGCCCGCGATCGCAGTTTTCATTTGATTTTTATCTCAAATAATGTACTGCAAATCTTGACGAGGGTGCATAATGCCTTATATGCCTTAATTGGCTTTATATGGGCTTAATTCGGGCCCCGCGCTATAATATAAAGAGTTATATTTTTCCAGACAGAAATTTATTAGCGATTAATGTCATTCTCGATCTTAATTAATATCCCCCAGACTTGATAACTCCAAAGTGGATCGAACAACATAATAATTGGTCTGGAAATGATTCGAGATACTGTAGTAATCTCATTTATGTGTAAGTGTAAGTAACTGATTTCTTTAACCAGAAGAACATACGAAACCGTAGATAGGCAACATCATGCTTTTTGCTAGGAAAGCCAAGTAAATAGTTTCAAGGTTTGAGAAAAGGTAACACAATTTCAACAGTTGATTTGGGAACACCCGACTTATTTCTAGTTAGTGAAGTTCTGTAATAACCTTCTGAAGTTAAGGAGGCTTTCGGTAAAAGGAGTAAAGTCCAGTTAGTTCTACTTGTGTACCAGATCTTGTCCCAGTTACCCTCTTCCCGCCGGTTAGAAAGTTGTTGTCCCGAAACTCGAGACTGTGAACTTTTAAAAAACCGTTTATGTCCCCGTCCACACGGGAGGCGGGAAAAAAGTGATCCCCGAGGAATCGGGGTAGTGGAGGGGTGAGGCAGCGAATCAGAGTCTGTCTTCGGGCTGGGATCCAGTTTGGACTTTCTAAACTTGAAATAATAAAGATAAAACACGGCCGGGCGGTTTGCGACGATTCAGGAAAAGGCCAAGTTCCCACCAACTTGAAAAACCTCTTTCTCTCGCCGAAAGTAAAAATTCGACACGCACTTGTTTTCAGGACAAATAGGAAAACGAGTTCTTTTTTTACTTAACTTATTTGGCGTTGGGGCGAAATGTGGTGGGAATCACACATAGACCGCCACAAGAATATCCTGTAAGATCTGTAAAAAATTTAGTGGTAAATCATCGAATTAAGGACCAATGATGAGAAGTTGACCAATCAGTGTGATTGGAAAACGGCTTCATTGACCATTTCCGTTCCTGTAACAGTTCTGACGCCTTTTTTTTATTTGGACGTAAAGCTGAAGATGGTCTGAGTGACTAGGTTTGTACCGTTCGGTGGGCAGGTGTGATCCTAGACCTTCCCTAAGTCGTCTAGCGCATCGGACTCTACCGGTCCTGTTTCGTAATAGTCCAAGCGAGGAGGTGAAGGGGGTGAAGTTGGGGGGGATGGGAGGGGGAAGGCAACCGGTTAGGCTCGGAGTCGGGCTTAGAGCCCGACAAAAAACTTCGGGAAAAGATACACCTCGAGGCCTCTTCACCGGCTGGCCGGTTCCGCATTCGGGATACCGAGTTCTAACCCAATCGTTCGCTAAAAACCGTTTACATTCAGATTTGTGGGAATATTTACTTAAGTAAGGATTATCTGCAGGATTCAAACGACCTGCAATCCATTGTATTTAGGGTACACACTGGTTAGGTGAAATTACACTGTTGCGGGACACCAAGAACAGAAATCGAATGCAACCACTCAAATTATAAATAGTAATATATTAAAATAACAATCTAGTGACAGGATGCTTCATCCCCGAGCTGTCTCAAAATACCAGATAGGAAATCAATCGGTGCTATGCTATCTTAGCAAGTTTTAGCGCATTTGCTGAAACCTACTACCGAGCAAAACCCGTCCCTCCCTTCCCCGCGTATAAAACTGGCCGAGCGTGTATAATTTATACGACTAAAATGAGAATAAAAATATTTTATTGACTCTTATCCAACGGCGGTTTAAGTGGCGCCAGACTAAAAACCGTTCCCGGTTGAATAATATTTCAGCCTTATTAACCTCATTTTTGCCGACGGACAACTAATTATTATTATTGACAAATCGATGCCGAAAAGATAATTCTTTTTAATCGCTCCAATTATTGAACCATTTAACTATTTAGTACTTTCTCCACGAAGAAAAATGATAAATAAGAACGAGTTCAATGACAGTTGGTACGGCCGCTTCAGTTGATCAGACATCTACAAAAATTATTACACATTACACACAGAAAGAGGTTTAAGCCTAGAATTTGTATACCATAGCGTATTATAGATTGCCATTGCAGAATATTTATTATTCCACTATCACTTCGCATTCCTGCTTGGGAAGTAATTTCGTATATACGGACGAATATTTTTCATTCGAATAAAGCCATAAAGATTCGTCAGGAAAACTCCATCTTTTCCCCTCCTCTCCTTACTGTCATCGGACCTACGTAGAGAACATACAGTTTTTGCGATTAAACGCGTGAAATAAAATGGCAAGATATTTCATTTCTATGCGGGCATAATTTATGCTCGAGCTCTTCGCCTGCCTACGATAGAATCGACTTTTAAACCGGTCCCCACTTCAAGTGGTTCACAGTGAAGTTCTTAATGAATTATTAATTCAGATTTCGAAACCGGCTGCATTCGAAATCGTTTCATTTTTCGTTATCGCTCTCGTCGATTCGTGTGAAATTTAATATTGTTCTTTAATATATGCGTGTGGTTTCCCTGTGCGGTTTTTAAAAGTTAAACGCACAATAACCCTGTTGTGTATGAAACTAACACTCGCAGAAATCAAATCAAGGATAAATGAATAAAAAATTATCGTTTTACCTCAGCGTTATCCGAATACTACTGGCGAAGAAATAAAAGCTTTGAACACTGAGCGCCATTTGGAAGTGCGTGAACTTTTCTGGGACTTACATCGGTTCGGTGTGTTTCAACGCAACATCTATCATTAACGTGAAAACAACAGACACAAGGACATGATAGACGAGGATTTGAACTATAAATAAATACTTCGGGAGCCTCAAAACACCGCCCAGTACAGCTTTGTAAATAAACTCGCCAAATGGAAGATTGGCTGAATTTACGCTTGGGACGGTTTGTTTGACCGGACGGTTTTGTCTATTGTTCTTTCATTGCATTAAAGTTCTGCCATTAGGGGAAGCGTGCTTCATCTCTACAGTGCCAGTGTAAAAAACCTTAATTTATTGCCAAGTTCGTGACGAAATACAGTAATAAAGAACGGGAGAATACCTTGTTTAAGGATTTAATTCCATATCTTGCGGATAAGTTAGTTGAATACCACCAAATAAGGTTTCATACACACCGGGTAAGTGGAGAAATAAAAATTTCATCATTTATCCTGGAATTGGCCTTAAAAATTCCACTAAAGCGAAAAAATGCTACTAACCTTTTTTAGAGCATGTAGATATATGCCCAAAACGTACATACATATACAAATGAGACTGTTTAGCCCAGTTCGAGACTATGGTGTTACCACTAGAGTAGAATAATGTAATGAAGACAAGGACTTCACAACAGTCTGTGTAGCACGTAGTCGGCAGGTGGTAGCTATAGATCCCAAAACATTCCATGTTAAATATATAATTAAAATAACACTATCAATTTATATATATGAAACATTTCAAAACTGAGAATCAGGAAACACTTAAATAGGCAATACACGGACGCTTTTCGTGGGAAAACTGCTAATAATAGCGTTTAGGCGTTAAAGTCTCTCCCGAGTGTGGCCGACTATTAAAGGAAAAACGGGCGTTGCCGGTGACGTCCTCGACTGGAAAGCGATGCCTTTACCCACGCACGACCGTTAAAGAGATCTTGCCGTTGAATAGAAAAACAGGTGAGAGAGGCGCTGGCAGGTAGGTAGGGCCGAGTACTACACTTAGTCGGCGTGTGGCCCCCACCGTGTGAGGCCCCTACCCCTCCTCACCATCATCCTCCTCCACCACCACCCCTCTCCACTAGGGCAAAGCCAGTTTCAGGTCCGAAAAGTATCGCCTATTCTGTCTGTCTTGAGCTATACACTTTTTGGCTTCTCCCGCACAGCCGGTAGCGTTCATACATTCATGTGTCTTTTTAAGGCGCATGGTTTACCGCGGTGGTCCGCGATGGATCTTCTGACTCCGTTCATCTAAGCCAGATCAGTTTCGGCTCCTCCACACTGTCTATACTTTACAGTAACATTTTCTTATACAAACGACCGTATTCTATAGTCGTCTACAAAGAAACGACTGGGAATAAATCTTCAAATTAACCGCGTACATAAAAGAAATGTCGAATCATGACCTTGGCCGTGACACAGAGTCGAGTTGCGTCGCTGCAGTAACACAGCACTTAAGAAATCCAAAGTACCATCAATCTGTATAATAATATACGTAGGGGTATATATTAGGACATCACAATTGAAGGCAAACGCAGCGGGCTGCGAGGAACTAATGCACCACCCCAGCTATTTAGTCCTTTTCTAATCTCTCCTTTGTATCTCAGTATTGCTTCACAGTTTTTTGATACACCTCTTTGAGGTAATTTTCTCGAGTAATCCATGTGTGTCAGGTCACACGTGGATTTTCGTGCAATAATCACTACAACGTCCTGATTTGTTTGTTGCACAATCCATACGTAATGGGCACTTATCTCTGAGCGCGAATTTACAATTTTCGGGCACAAAATTCTTCGGTCGAAGAGGAGTCAACTCCCATTTGCTGAAAATGCAACAAAAGAGGCCGCCACAGTATATCCGATTGAACTCAACTGACAGGTAACGATTGGGGAGCGAGCAATTGCATTTAGTTGCGATAAGATGGGAGGAATTCGATAGTGAACCCCAGCCCCGCCTATAAAAGCGTGTAGCAATTTAGACATCAACTTCGGTTACTTTCAGATTGACATTTCAGTCTGAACACCGAAAAGATAATTCGCTTATTCTCAAATTTGATTTGGTCGTCAGACAATAGAATGTCAGTTCTTCCCAACTGAGTTACCAATGTTCATTGTTATAAAAATATTGTGCCTAACAAACAGTAATAGTACAAACAAATATTTTATCATTACAATATTTATGTTCAGTTGACTATTTGCTATATATTTCTATTGGCGAGCTTCGGCTTATCGCCATCTATTGTAAATTTCAAAATAAACCTATATTAACAACCAAACTGTGATCGTAAGAAAGGATTAAGATAATCTTGATGGATTCGGTTTTTGAGGTTTCCTCTGTTTCCGGGACACGTTCTGATATCTATACTGTTCGTCATAAAATTCCTACAGCAATGAAATAAGTAAAGCAAATACAAATCAATTATTAAATGACTAGTTTTAGGTTCGCAAACAATAATCGTAATATGAGCTCTGTATCGCCCTGGTCTTGCTCCTCCCTGCAAATTTCCCTATTCCAGTTTCAAGTAGATGACTATCTCCATTGTTAAGTTCTTCCTCAAAAGGACGGGGGGGGGGCGAAACGGGATTGCGATTCTGAGAAGGATAATGTCCGTGGTCTATAATTTAGTGAGTGAAAGAAAATCGAAGAACATCTGATCCTCCGCCGAGTGTCCTCGGCCGCTCTTTTGACCCTGAACACTTCTTCCTATCGGACCATCTTCTTCTCTTGCCAGTTCTATAAGCAACGCGCACACACAGAACAATACCATAAATTATCTCAAATGTTTTCCTTTTATTATGGGTATATTTTATTAATCCAAGACCGGTGAAAGTCACCGATTAAAATGTTCATAAATGAAACCTGTTACACCCCCAGCTGGACGATAATATATCCCATCCAAGTCCAGGCGCAATTGCCGCCAAAGAATTGCGATCATCGTAATGCGATCTCCTGGAAATTCAGAGCCAGAGGCCGGCCGGAAACAGTTTAATTGAATCTACACCCCGATTCCGTGGCAATTTAGTCGGAGGCATCGGGCACGACCAGGCGATTGATAGCGAACCGCGGATTAACTGGCAGTTGAGAAGATGGCCGATTGATTGCAGTTCCCGGAGGGGAAAAGCCCAGTTGAGGGCCGGATAAGGCGTTCATTTTGGCACACTGGGCCCGACAATGGGACCCGGCCGCCGGCCACAATGGACCCCTTTCACGTCCCAGTGTACTCAACACCACTCAATCATAAACCACTCCGGTTTTCGCTAACTTCTCCTGTAAATATTTACTCGCCCCAATTTCTCCCACTATACACTCCTACTCAACCGCAAATTTGGACTGCTGAGACCTCTTTTGAAAAACACATCAAAACTGACAGTAGACAACAAACTTACAATATACAAATCCATTTTAAAACCGACACGGACTTACGGAATAGAGCTATGGGGTTCCAACATCGCCCGCATCCAGAGATTCCAATCAAAAGTCCTTCGTACCATCCCTAATGCTCTCCGGTATGTTTCTAACCGAACGATCCATAATGACCTCAACATACCGACAGTGGACGAAGTCGCAAAATCACGCTTCCTTAAATTCCATTCCCGCCTCTCTCCGCATCCAAATCCACTTATTCAGTCCCTTTCCTCTGTTTCCCATCCATTATCTCCCCCGCGTCGGCTCAAACGCCACTGGCCCAGAGATCTTCTTAGCCCGGAGCCATAAACTGTTCATGTGGAAAAAGTGCCATCATTGGGTGGTCTCTTTTATCGAGACATTCGTGTGAAAACAAGACACTCATCAGTTGTACCCATAACTATACGTAGTTGATTGTACAAAAAATAAAAAAGGTTAAAAAAAATATACTCCTATCTGGTCCCCTGCCTAAAAATTCCGTTTGCAGAATACCGATCAGATATGTCACCTACCGGTGAAGCATCGTATCAGCCCTATTACTACAGGTCAATATTACTGCAGGTGCTCAGCTATCGGGATTCCAGTGACGAACGATTTGGCATAGGACCAAACAACCGAGAGGGGAGCCACAGAATAGTACTAACACTGGCGAGAAGTCAGACTTCCTTACTAATAAATGTCCAAATAAACCTATTGAGGCATGTAGTTTCCTCTCGGTATTCGGTATAGTAAAGTACAATAAGCCTTACTACGGACTATGAAATCGAAAGCGGTGTGGTGGGAGATGAAACCACCGATAGGGGTTGGGCAATTTCACAGACAATAAAATATTTTCTTATCGAATAGCTCATTTCAATACGAATAGGACACTAATCGATGAACACACCAATAACAAAAAAACATTTAGGACACAGACAATTATATAGTGGTAAGTAGATTTAATTATTATATATTTCATTGAAAAAGACAATTACATTTTAAAACAAAAATATTATCAGTGATGCAGTTATCTGCACTAGGCACGTTTGTAGTCCAGCTATAGACCGCTTTCGGCATAACGCCAACCTCAGTACCTAAACACTGGGATTTGTTATAAATAACATACTAATAGAAAATAAAAGAAACCACACTTATGCTTGTAATGTTACGCTTTTATATTATTTCTCCCCTGTGTTTAGGTACTGACGATGTCAGTCGGCATTCTGACACAATCATATTATTGATAATTCCACTCACCTGTTTGGCCCTTGAAAACGATATTCCATACAATATCGCGAAAAATCGTATGAAATATTAAAGTTTCGGCAAGAAATTAAAATATCCATCCCTCCATATTAGTAAAAAAAGGTGATAACAATTATTGTACACGTGTATGTATCCAATTACTTTTTGGAATTTTCAATAAAAAATTATATTACATAATAAATAGTATGAAAACTTAATTTATAAAAGAATTTCAGGGGAAATTTCATTTTCCCGATATTTTCAGGTAAAGGTACGTAGTTACAGTAGAAAATACAATTGTTCAATACAATTGACTAGGACGAATCAAATGTTTTTGCCTTGGAAGATTAAATTTTCCAACATTTCAGGCAAAAAAATGAAAAAGAAAATTTCAGCAGTCAATAACGAAGATAATGCAGATTTTCAATGTAGCATTCGTGCGGAAGCCTCCCCGCGTCGACGGTGGGCTTACGAATTCGATTACCCGGTAATCACCGATTTAAATAATCGAGCATTACCGGCTCTGCATTGACAACAACAGTTTAAAACGGAAAAGAAAATGAGTGAAAAAAAATAACAATAAGGAAGAGGTCGACTCACCTCGGGGTGTAAACCGGTAGCGCGGTCGTATTGTATACTGATATCCCTTGAACTAGTTGCTATCTCAGTGGAGTCGTCGGCTCAAAGCGAGCGCCGGCATTGTTCCTCCAAGGGGGCAGCTTAAGTGCGAGATTTCTGTAAACGATTTCAACGCGAAATGATTGTGTCTGTATTGGGTGAAATGAGGTGAGCGGTCCGGTCTGAGAGGTTTGGATGAGGGCGAAGCGAGAACTGGCAGGAGGCCGGGAGCTACCCGGCTCCACTCCGCCCCCTCCACACCGACCCGACACCAACTCCACTCCTACTTTCACTCCATCCCCTCCACAACTGCATCCTACGGGACACTCGCAGCCCACGGACACTGCTCCGATACCGTTACAACCCCGCCAATTTACAATTATGCTTACCGGCCTTTAAGCCAACATTAAAGAGGTGGAAACAAAGCGTGTGAGGCCTCTAATCTCTAAAATTGTGGCGATCAAAGAAAATAAAAGGTAAACAACTAACAGCTTGCTATATATTAATAGAGAGACGTAACGAGGATGTGAGGAACGGAATTTTAGTACCGGAACTGGGGAGCTTCTTTGGCTGTTTGGGATCTGGAGGCATTCGTATACATAACCCCAACTGGTTGTAAACCGAGGGTCATTTGCAAAGGTTGGAGGGACCTTTGCTTGAAAGGCTTGGATAGAACGGATGTAGGAATTATTTACGATTTGAGAAAGATTTCAAACGACGAATGTTTTACTCCTTTCAAGTTGGTTGTGGACAATGTGGACGTCGAGGTTCGTGATGTGATATTACAAAAAAAAATTGCGAACTATTTTTATTATAAACAAGCTGTTAATCTGTAGATTTGTTCAATTTCCGCATTAATAGCTATCCACTAAAACACACTCGAGTTTATTGTACTATAACACTTGAGATACACTTGCGACGGGGATACTATCGCACCCTTACACTATCTCAAGATATACTCTACTTTTACTTTTAGGGTTAAACTAGCTGGTAATGCCCTAAATGCTCGTCCTTCGGTAAAACCATCCGGGACATTAAAGGACAACACTGTAGCGGATGATCGTTTCCTAATATCACCAATACGGATATAAGTTGTACTAAATTACATTTATATAAATACGCGTAATTATTAAATTAAAATTCTAATTACACGTACAAAAACTGTCGATAAGCGTGTAGATACGTTTAAATACCCCACATATTATTGACAATATACGACTGATTGGCGATATGCCAACTCCAGGCACTGGAGTGGAAGTTGAGTACCTGTTAAAGTATACACTTCAGATTGCTATATATCAATTATCGCTTGTTAAGCGCTGTTTATTTGCGCTTGAACCCCTATATTGATCCTTCTCGTAGCTGGATTAACTCCGCTTCCTCGATCCCTTCGGGATAGCGAGGGGAGAGGGTCCAGTGCTCAATCGATACTTGTTTCAACCTGTTCCACACGCTTTTTGAAAATACCAGCCAGTCGTAATAACAAGATGCAATACCCCGAGTCCTAATATCCGTCCGCTTCCAGGACTCGGAGCCATCTATCTCTGAGTGTCCCATCGGACATCGGATACCGGTGAGGGGCAGGGCTGGCAGGATAGGACGGAGGATGTGGTCAAGATAAATGTAAGCGGTTCCTGTTACAGGCCACGCCATTCAACCCGAGCGCACTTGGACAACAGCGCAGAGTTAATTGCGCGCTTAACAACAACAACAACAGCACCAACAATATTCCCCCGGCTATTTTACGAGGCGGCCGGTCGGTCGCACAATAAGGAGGGCCGATTAGGTTTCAACCATTAACGCCGATCGTAAATCTCAGCGCCGCTCCGTAACGGAGCATAACGCTGTTATAAAATCACAAGTCCTCCAGTCCTGAGAGTATTTCCGGACAATATTATTTACTTGTAAGATGTATGACTTAAGCCGGATGAGTGGTAATATTTAACTTCTTCTAAATTATATACAATACTTATATTTTAATTTTACCACCGTTTCTCATAATAATCCGTAGTTTTTCGGAACGTATCCTGTTTCTTAAGGGATGAATACTGCAGTGCAATTTCCGGCCTGAAGCAGGGAAGTGAAAAACAATTTCGGGCTTTATTTGGGTCGGCAAGCTGGGGGGCTTAAAGTGAACTTTAAGGGGTGTGTTGTCAAGGAGGCAGATGGGGGGTTGGGAGGACCGGGCCCCGACGCCTTGGCAACACCCCACGGCTTTGTCGGCTCCGTGGGAGGGGGGAGCCTTTGTCGCAAAGGAGCTCACCCCAGCATGCGACATTGCAATCGGCAATGATGACGGGGAGCGTGCTATTACAATTTGGGGCGGCAGGGGTCCAATATTCGCCGGCTAAATTAGTCGAGGATGAAGAGATCACGCCTACTCGGGGACGTTTTAATTTGCAGGGCCATCTGCCGACTTGTATTCATAGCTGCTTGATATTACAGCTGGGTTTCCAACATTTTATATTGACGAAATAATAACCCCGTTTACTACCGATAATTGCTTTAATCGCAAATTCCTACATTATGATATGATTCGACTAAGCGGCTGTGATACCTACGTGTCCTAACTCCACCACTAGGGGAATATATCTTGCGCTCTTTACTTCCTTTTTGGATTGACTGATCGACCATCGTTACGACAAGACAGATGTTGTTTGTTTTCGGTCCGGTTTCTTCGGGCAGATGTCAGAAGTTTGGAACTTTAAGGAGAACAAGGCGTGAAGCTATTGGAGGTGGAGCAGTTGGCCCTCGGGCGACGACTACAATAGAGAACGCTCCCGAGGTGAGGTCGGGGGCGTTGTGTGTTCCCCCGTAACGGATTTCGGGAACAATCAAGATACTGGAGAGAGAGAGAGGCTGGAGGGCTGGCAGGACAAAAACTAGTATAATTGTGGGAGATGAGGAGCAGAGAGAGCCCGCCGTCAATAAAGGCCCTTCCAGTCAATGAAATGGGCCGCGTACAGCCTTCCCCTTTAGCCACACTATCTGGCGCTCGCATTAAATATATATTAGGCGACCGTTTAGAAAAACTTGGGCAAACCAATCGGAGTCGTTGACATTCTAAATTGGTAGCCCCCTCAAAAAATAATTCCTTCGGCTATTTCCGTAAGTAAATGAAGCCCTTATTTTTTTCTCCCGTGTCTGCCCCCAGTGGAGGGCTCGCTTTAATGGCTTCCGGCCCTATCACGGGCTCGCAGATAGGTATCTCCTGACAGGTACCAGCCTGCCAAGTCACCTCTCTGTTCCGCTCAACAGGTAGACATTCTTTCACTTATCTTTCAACCGTACACGTCTCAATTTCTGACCAATAACAAGGCAGTCGTTTGCAGAGGAATTTTCACAAATATGCGGTGGCGGTGGAACGCCAGTGAAAAACTTGAGGCTCGTCAGATTTATTTTTCATAGTGATATTTATGCGTTTTTTTTATTATTATTATTTCGGTGTCTCAAAAACTATGACGCCAATGGCCTCTTTTACATATCAAGAATATATGTGCTTTATGTGCGTGACTGCCTTATATTGCCTCACCACTTGTGAAGGGGTGTTATTTAGTGTCACATGGCGGCCTGTAATTGTTCTGCATGCAGGCTGCAGTTAATGTGAGCCGTGCGGCCGTTGTGTTGCTGGAGATTATACGACGGGATATATCTCTGGAGTGCCCTGCAACGATTTATGGGGTCACTAATGCCCCCATACTGACATGATGGAAGTTGGTTACACTATTGGTTATCGTCTTAGGTGTTAAGATCAGAATTCTGGTCGGGCATAAATTAATCGTGTCATGATCTGAAGTTTTTATATTACCCACCGTAATTAATATAATTTTGTTACAATATAATATGGGTCACATGATAATAGGATCGATCTAAAAACAAAGTGCTACTATAGTATATTGATGTGAGGATCCAGTAAAATTTTAAACTAATTATTTATCGTTCACAGTTCATAAGACACTACATAGTGATATGCAGACGGCATCATGTCGCACGTAAAATGGCACCGTGTATTCCATAACTTGAGGTCTAAAATTTACGCGGCTGTACGACCGAGAGCTCCGTATAAAGTGGCGAGGCTCTGTCTATCGACATTTTATAAATCTATCCGAGGCTCTACCCGACAGTGAAATAGAACGCCATTAATAATTATCCGCATAAAAGGCAACACTCGGACCGTGCACGCTGTCTTGAATATAATTCACTTCATTGCGGTCTACGTCCAGACCGGTTTTTTTGCCTCCACTGACTTCTTAATCAGGCCCCTGACCCTATAAAATGATTCATGATGCGAGCTGCGGAGCATTATCTTTTTTAACACGAAACGGACGTGTAGAACAATTTTTCAGGATGGAAACTACTGTTAATGAGATTAAAATAGGGATTATACCGAAGTTTATTACAGGATCTTCCCAGTTCTCACTTACCCAGCATTTTCCGTATTAACTTTTATTAATTCTTCTATATCTTCGTGTCGTATCCATATTTCTCGCCACAGTAGACAGATAGTTATCGTAATTCTATAGGTTCTATGTTCTACATTTATAGCCTTTCTTTAAATTAGTTATTAGTTATTGTGTCTCATCGCAATTTGACGTATAACATTTACACGCTATGGCACAGTATATTCCATTTTTATTAGAGCCACTAATAAATGTAATTATGTTGTTCTATTGTAATTATATTGATTATGTTTTTCAAAGCATATATTTCGTTTAAAAAGTGTCTGAATAATTAAACTCATACCGAAATTTAATTCATTGTGTTAAAATTCACTGTTATCCAAATCCCACTGTAGCATGTTTTTTAAAACTACCGAACTCCTAAGTACCGCAATCCTTCATTAAAACTCCCAGTATTGCGAGATAAAATTTGCACGTGGTATATAAGGGAACATTTTAAAAACAGTGCAATTCGTATCCGGAGAGATATGAGAGTTTATACGGATTGCTTGGAAGTATATCGAGAATACGGGATGTGAGTTTAACGGGGCGCAACGAACAGGGGGAGGTTGGTGAGGGCCCAGTGATAAATCCAATAAATCCATAAAATGGCTGTCGGCCGCTCGTAAAACGTCCGAGGCCGTTATCGAGAATAAGCTCTGTTCGGGTCACGTTCGGCCAGTGTCCGGCTCCTATTTCAAACGCGGATTTATACATTTAATTCACCCACGGCAAAGCCTCAGGTCCGATTTCGAAACGGATTGTTGGACAGAAAAGAGGAATTCATAAATAAATGACTTGCCGTTGGCGATTCGCCTGACAAACAACAATCGATCAGAGTTATCAAGTTTATTTTCATACCTTTTCAAAGAATGTCCCGTTTGTAGGTTAAGCAACAATGCAGTGTGTTTTTTCAAAATATATACTGGGTTTTACTCCTGTTACGCGTATAAACATATCGAGATCACGTAACTAATATACAACAGCCCGTTGTATTTCCTGACTTCAAAATAAAAAATTCCAAACGACCAGCTTCCAGTAAATGATCAATATATAAATTGGCAGTGAATCGTTCAATTGTTGCGCACGATCGTTATGGAATTAATTTTCTAAAATGGTCTACTTAAATAATTGAATTATTACCCGCCGAATGATTTATTAATATATAAATCATTATATTAAATAGTTTCCAATGAATATACAGAGAGAAATTATTTAATACCCCAGGTTATTGAACGGATTCATGAAGTTCTAGAAGACTCGTCAAGAAAACGGAGGAATGGACGAGTAAAATGATATCATATAGGTCGCGGACACTATAAAAATGAAATATGAATATGAACGTGAAATATTCTCGAATCTTATCTGGTTTTCAATGGATTTTTTTGCTGTCATAAAAAAATCATGGGGCCGACCGACCAAGAACTGCGTTCCAAGAATTGGGAAAGGCCCCGTCACTGTTATAAAAGTGCAGTGCAATCGTCGATATGGGACGAATCACTAATTTTCGAATTAAAATTATATCCCCGGACGAGCGATGACTCAAGGCGACACAGATGGACGTGGACGAACTGAAAGATTGGGGGTGTCCCGTATGAATCGTGTATCCTACAGTTTAGGAATACAATGGCAAACTGGATATTATGCTTTACGGAAAAATTAAGAGTGCGTTCGGAATATTTCCTACCGAGTTTCCGACGTGCCCCGTGTATATCGGCCGGGGTTGAATGCTGATCATATCTGTCGTCCGCATCCTCTGCGCCCCGCTGGCTAATCTGTATGAATTACACGCGCTCCCGGGGATGTCCTGTGCGCCCCACTCAGACGAGAAAACGGTTTATTTTTACATCTTAAAAACCCCTATACCTTTTTTATCCCGTACTTTCTGTGTTCCTCCTGAGCGTAGACATTAAAACCGAGACTTTTCTTTAGGCTAGAACTTTAATTTCAGAAAATAGACGGTCGATTAAAATCATTTTCCATAAATAAAATGTGGAGGGTGGTTTTCAGATCTTGAAGCATCTCTAAAGCGGATTCTCATGAAATCTCTCAGCATTCTTATTCTGTCTGAAGTATTTTCGTACAGACTATACATTACTGAAAACTGTGCTTTATTTCGATAATTTGGAAACGTAACATAACTCCTTTCCTGGGGGTTCTAAATACCAGAAGAATAACCCCCAGGTAAATCGTTATTAAGTACTGAGTAACCGGATAGAGCAAAACTGGTTTTGCGGGCAGAAAATAAATTGAGTTGTGTCCGAAATCATTTTTCATCGCCTTTCTCATCCCTTTGAGACATTACGTTCGAAGGAACAGTAACTTGTCTAAACGACAAGGTGCAAATACCTCATGGGTCCCTGAAGGCAAGATCTAGTGATAGTGTTTGGTGTATGTCCTTATACTCTTGGACGATGTCTCGAACCCTGGCAAGTATCAAGGAAATACGTCCAGCATTGTTTGGCGTTCATGGCGGACCAATCTGTCACAATTTGGAATCTCCAGTAGATTTATTATTATTAGGGTGTTTACAGTAAGTAGTGCGTTGTCGTGTGATTGGCAGAGTGAGTCCGGCTGTTATGTGTATTGCCAATGGATTCGTTGGCGGTCGGCATAAACAATATTGGCGGTGCCCCACTGCATAATTCATGCCGGCCATTTGTCCCGGGCACGAGCCGACAAAAAGAGTTTAAAAGTCAACGTACGAATTCGAGATTCTATCTCTGGGCCCGATCTCGATGCTAATGCAACGCCCCGATGCAGGCGGCAAGGCGGATATAAATTCAAATCCGGCCCTAATCCGGTAGGCTTTGAATACGTCATGAATTTTTTCCTACCCCTTTTTTGGAATGCGTTAACTAACTAAGGGAGCGCAAGGATAGCGGTATAGAAGCCCCGAGGTAGAGAGAGCTTACCTGAATCTTGAGACGGGGGATAATAAAAACAGTATGAATTATCGAACAGAATGAAGGTATTGCCGGGATTTTGCGGAAGCTTTGGAATATATCACAAGCTTGTTAACAGACAAACATAACAGAATCATATGTAATCTTTCCAACCAAAAATGCCACCATAGTATGCCCCATCGGCATGATATCTCATTTTTACTGATGGAATGCTATAGACAGCAGGAATATGAACAATGACAATCCACGCAGTTTATGAGTTATGACGTTAAATGATCATTGTAACTCAGTGCTGAGGTGACCCTTCACCGCTGCTCGACATATCTAGTTAACTCTAAAACCTAGGTCTAGATTATTGACCCCAGAGAAGAATGGATAGAGAATATCCATACCTGCAGATGGCAGGGAATTGTGATTCGTCTGCTCATGTTTTACATGTATTCACGCAGGCCACCATCGGTCAGACGGCCGCTCCAAGTTCACCCTACCGCACGCCTGTACGTTGAAAGGGCGTTGACCTATTTGAGCAAGTGTGTTGCATGTCTGCCTGTTTCCAATAGCCCGGTTATTTTCCATGTCCCGAGATACCGCGAGACGAATTGGGTCAGTGGGACTGGGGCCGACCCAATTCCGTGATCTTGGGCCGTTCGTTCGTACGTCGTGAACCTCCACGATCTCTGTCCGACTCTACTTTCACATATCTCCAGACCCCCTCGAATTCACCATACACTGTATAGCCTTCCGGTTCCACTGGTTTTGATTAAATCGAAGACTATGATTTTTGTCAAAAGGTCAGACATCAATAAGGTATTTGACGTTGGATCTGCTGACTATATTTTGAGTCAATTCAAAATAAAACTCCGATGTTAAAGAAACGATACAGGGAATCGTGCGGAAAGGCGTAAATTTAATACGGATTCAAATAGCACGTTTTAGACTATTATTTCTCCATGAAGTTCTGTAAATTGCACGAATATAATTATCTACGACCCAGTGACCCACGCTGTTCATGTACATCATGCATACATGATGGAGATATGAACCTGTCACGTGAGTTCCACCTTTCCCCCTCTGACATACTATACGGAATGATAGGATGAAAGGACTATTTCTGACGTCTGCCAGAATGTATGCCTAAATGAAAGTCACCCTCTATTTGGACGGGCTCGCGAGATTCGAGGTGTAGCTGCAGGTATCTCCCAGACTATTGCACTATTATTAGATTCTGTTCTACTCTAGGCCTTAAGCGATACAATTCATTCCGCTACCATTAGATTATTTTTTTGAGCTATTTTACTCTGCGGGGCGAATAAAGTGAAGTATCGTGAAATAGTGGTATTTCCTGTTTTCATAGGTTCCCAGGTTAGACAGGTTTCCTGTCACAAGACATGTTGGATGCGTTGGGAGGGGAATTAATAGATAAGCCAAGAACGGGTTTAACTGTTTTCTTCCTATTTTAAACCCCGTTTATTTCCTTATTCAACAACTTAAGGACAACTCCATTTCCACGTGATATCTTCATTTCAGGTAGGTACACAGTCAGATAGACACTTTTATATTGAAATATTACTTTGAAACCCTACCAATTGAATCTACAACATTCCACAGAATAGTGGACGTCCCACTGGAATGATAAGGCGCAGCTACATGTTATAGTTTGGATGAGGTAAAAAAGTAAATAATTTAAGAGAATAATTAATTTTAAAATTAAAGTTCAAGTGCCGAGGCCAAATTGGAAATCAATACACAATCTACATGTCCTGATTTTTTTTTCAAAAAGGACGATTATAAAAAAACCTTGTACGAAAAATTTTATAGTATTTCTAAAATTAAAACTATCACGAGTACAACAACGGTGTATCTTGGCCTGTGGAACAGAATTGCTCATTTAAGCCGGCCAATGCGCTAAGCATTGAAACCATCTTCAATTGTTAAGATACATTCTATTAACGAATAAATTTAAAAATAATGAACTTGTTCTTATTAAGTTGTGCTTATTAACTGTTATTATGAAGTTGTACTCAAATAATAAACATTTCAAGCACACTACATTAAGAAACGCGTTCCTGTTTACCGTCAGTAACTAATGGTCACCCTAACCATATAGCGAGTGAACGGTTGTGGCTCAAAAAATGGCCGGGAGAAACAAGTCCGAGACTGAAGTTCCGGGAGAGAGGGACTGCTTAAACTTATCCGTGACCCAGTAAGTCTAGTTGAGATAGTGAGCTCGGCTGTCCGCCCTGAATCATAATTGTACCAATTAAGTTCGCTGTACCTGGAGGACCTCCTCCTCCTCTTGCCTTTTTTTTCCAACGCCTCTCTCCTCAGATCCTGCCGATATGCGGAACCCGTCCCAATATAAGCGCGTTTTCAAGCCGCTTTCTACCGAAAGTCGAAACAAGCATCGGAGGTCTGGTACTATAATGAGGATCGCATATGGCAATTGCTTGATGTCGCAGATTGAGAAGTCGCAGGTATAACACGGAAAACAGATACTTTTTTATTATTTACATAGAAAATGTTTGCGTTGATCCAACGTTGAGGAACGCAAAGAGGAGATAAAACGTTTATAAGACTGAATGATAGTGTCGTCATTTTAAAAGTATTCTGAACGCATCCGAAAATATTTCGAATCATATTTTGTAAACGGCATACCGGAACAAAATGAATTTTGTTCTCAGAAATTATGATTCCGCCACTGGCTCTTTCTCCACAAAAACATCAAAAAAACTGGTCGGATCGCTAGATTATAATTCGTTCCCAATAAGAGAATTAAATATGATTGGGAGCAAATGAAAATAATTATAGATATGAGGACTGAACTTTTACAGACTCGAAGAGCGAAGGCCTATTGACGCCGTTATCTCAAGTTATCATATATTCAGAACGGGAGGATTGAGTCATCGATTAGGAGCAGAGCGGAAATATTGATTCTAAGATCTGATTTATACGTTCGATGAAGTCCCCATGAGGAAATATTGAGTACATCTAGTGAAGAATATGCGTACGGGGATAACGCTCCCTGTAGGAATTTACGACGGAAACCAACAACAAGCTCTAACTACGAAAACTGATTGCCGCTAATAAATATGCCCTCGATGGCTCCAGAAAACCCACTGACGTCTTTCCGAATATGCAAATACAAAATCTCCATTTGCGTTTTCCTCTCCAAGATGTTTCGTTTCAATGGATTTTACTCTAGGTTGACTTTCTCTAACCCATTTTATATTAATTTCGTGAATTAATAATTGATATTCATTTTTGACGGTAATAGTAACTTTCAATTGGTAAATTTATTTCATTCTGTAGCAAATTCATCTCATCTTGTTATATTCTTTCGAATTTGTAATCCAAACTTCATTGAAGTTGGTATCGTAAACCAAAAACGAAATGTTGTTGCCACTTGTCTAGTAGTACCTTTTCGTGTAACGGGTTTACAAATTTAAAATACCTGTTTTGTGGTCTGCGAGTAGTTGGAATACCCTAGATTTCGTTTCTTTCTGTCTCCTCTCTCCTAGACCGGTTTCGGCTGCTCGACATCTTCAGTAGCGGTGTTAGTCTTTTGTTAGACTTTTGGCACTTTGGATGTTTTTTTGAGCATCCTCATTGCACTGTCACTGTCCTTGTACTGACTTTACAAATATCATTGGACTGCAGGCCGCGATGGTATTCAAAATTATTTTAACACCTTAAATGTTGGTACATCGCCTATGATTACATTGTATTAAATAATAGAATGGTATAGCTATGCTATATAATCTACCAGGAATGGAGAAGAGCTAAAACCTGCCTAGTTAATTGCCCAACAGCGAGGAGATTTTCAGAAAATGTTCGATGGCACCTTCCAGGTAAAGTTTCTCCCACCAACGGTGGAGAAAACCAACGGCAAGAATGAGAGGAATAAATTACTTCAGAAGTTAATGTTAAAGAACCAGTCGGCAGGCAGTATTGAATGCAGAACTTTCACAAATGCCACCAAGAGGAGAGTATGAACTTAAAAAAGGGTAATAAATAAAATAAACAGCTCTTTAACCAATACCTTGTTTTACGTTCTCTTCAGCCGTATTCGCCGCAAACACTATTTTCCAATCCGTTGAAGCCTATTATCCTACTTAACTTGAAAGGTAATCAAACCTCTTTGACAGAGGTCTGAAGAAAAGAGAAGATTGGTAATTTTCTGAATCCTCGCGGCCCAGCAAATAATACGAAGGCGCATAACTATCGACACCATTATGATACAGAAACATCAACGGCTTCACATAACATAAAGCCGACTAGACGGGAGGAGGCTGGATTATAATTCCTGTTTGGCCATATAGAGAATGAGTGAGGGAGAGAGAGGGAGAGAGAGAGAGAGAGAGAGAGAGAGAGAGAGAGAGAGAGAGAGAGAGCGAGGGGGGGAGAGGGTGAGGGAGGCATTTCCTGAGCGGTTGATGGTTCTCAGTGTCAGGGTCCAGCTCCATTTAGGGCCGGGCAAGGACGCCCAAATTCTAGTTCCAACTTCTTCTGCCGCCTTCCATTATCTCGCCACTTTCACTCAACCTTTAATAGGCCCGGGTCATTAGCATAAATATCCAACCGGCCGATACGGTACTTCCTCGCTCGCTTCACACTATTCTGTTAGCGTGTTTTCACGAATATTGCATTCATATAATATGTACCTAGTATTGGTAACAGTACTTTCGGGCCGAAAGATCCGGGATTAGGAATCCTCACTATATCCGAATTTGTGGACAAATACCGACCGATAACTATCTAGGGTTCAGTGTATCGAGATGTTGAAAAGTAAGAGTTTCACGTTTTTATACCTAATTTTATTGTTTCAATTATTCGCGACATTTGTTAAATTTACTATACTTAAATGTCCAGGACTGGGACATTTGTCAGTCTTGGACGGACCACTAAATACGAACCACAACCAAATTTTATGACCAGTTCATAATTAATTAGGTCACACGTTAAGAGACCAGTAAAGAAAGTAAAAGATTGGTTACGGAAAATAGCGCGAATGATGATTGTTAATTTCCTCCCGGTTTTGGCGTAAATTCGCGGAATGCGGGGAGAACGAAGCCTCGCGTCTAGGCCTGTGTTTACGGCGATTCGGGGAAATTATTTATAGGAAGTCTGATTTCACGGTCAGAATTGCGAATTCCGCCTATTTTGTGAGCGGCCGCCAGCGCCAGTTATTAGCGGACACCAATTAGCCATTTAGCCGGCACCGGTCTTCGAGCCCAGTCCGATTACAGACGGCTGTAATGGTTTATTTAACAGATGTGAACCCATTTGGAACGATTTGAACGAAAATAACACCTCTCACGAATTATCTGTAATTCTACTATTTCGAAATACCGTCTGAGACGCAAAGGTGTTTATATTCCTGACCATATTAAACTTAACTCAAAAAGAAATTTAACCACCCCCAATTAAAAAATATTAACACCCCAGTGCCAGCTAGACGTACAATAAGACTTGACTCCTGCCTAGTTTTTTTATATTGCGGAATATTTATCTATTTACTTATCTCTCTGTCAATAGTCTAAATTGTGGTTTAACAGAAAGCATTAGTATAATCAGTGCAAGCTTATCGGTCACGGAGAATCGAGAAGCTTGTTGAGAATTCTCTTGAGAACACGTTTCAAATTATAAACCGAGACTGAATCTCTTCCATGAAGGCGAGGAATACGTGAATGGCTACCGCGTATAATTTGTTCGATGCTCTAGACGCCGTACTGTTAGTTCCCAGTTCAATTCGCGTTATAACAGTTATAACCAATAAACTTCGCTCAACCGCTTGTTTCATCGTAAATCATCCGACTCGCAGCGAGGGATATTGCCCATTTCTTCCGACGAAGCGTTTGGCTTACATTCTGAATATTCAATTGCTGTTACAGTCCGACCTCAGAATTACAACCGGCAAAAACTGCAATACCGCAACGGTCCTCCCAGCACGTAGATCGAGGCGCCGAACATAAATGCATTTGTTTGCTCGTTATATTACTGTTATTAGTTTTGCTTTCTTTGAATTTCTCGACATATCAAATCGAGGGTTGGGATTTTTGTGGCCGAATCGAGAACGTTTTAAAGTTATCGCAATTATACTTGGGACAAACGAAAAAACGGGATGAAAGGAGGGCGGCAAGTCATACTGACACTGTTCCTGCAACTTCTTTATCTGAGTTTCTTCTGCACTGTGGCTTTTGTAGGGCCGGCTACAGATCTAAACATCGGGGAATGCTTTCGCCATGTGTTTATTATTATTGTAAATCGAAATTTACGCCGAGTTTTTCCAACCTATCCGGATAAATAACTAGACTAAATGAATGGACTTTGTTACAGCGTGGCATAATGGGGGTCTACTTTAGAACAAAGTACACCCGGTCCTCCATGTCTCAGAGTCTCAAAGATGACGAGAGACCGAATCGAGACCCAAAACCATCCCTTCATCTCCCCCGCGATTGATTTTGCATTAATTTTCTCGGCATAACTTCCGACAAGGGTGAACGCCAATGTCTGTCAGGTCTGACGTCTTCCCTGTCTCCTTCAACCGATACTCAATATCCGGCCTATGGGCATTGCAGCTGATGACGTGCTACTTCCAATACAACTTGTAATGGCAGTTCAAACTTATAAGAAAGTTCAACCTTATTTTCAAATACATTAATATTTCCAGTTTCCCATTGACGGTATGGACATTTCCCCGATGCCTATCCCAATTATAAATTAGGCCTGTATTTAATCGAAATCGGCTTCTAATTAGTCCGATAGGATCAATTCTTAATACTTTGCGAACACTAGAAACAACTGACGGGATATTCCTGGAGGTGGGCATAACTTCAGGACCTTCAGGTATAGTTTTACTCTGGTCCCCTGTTTGACTGACACTGCAGGGTATACACCAGTCTATATACCGCAAATTGTTTACAGACCGATAACTCGGACCACTTTCGAATGAGTGGTCTATCGAGTTGGGTAGAGAGAGAGAGAGAGAGAGAGAGAGAGAGAGAGAGAGAGTGATTGTTGTTGTAGCTATGTTTGGGCCGTGTTTGGGCGATTCTCTGTGCGGGTGGTTCGAACTCCGCCGTTTACTCTGGACAAATAAACATTGTACTGATTCAAAGGGTGGACTCTAGCGGCCAGTAAAACGGTCATTGACCACAATTCCGAGGTCGCAGCTCGTTATCAAAGCAGGCGCTAGTGTTTGGGTCTGCCACTCATCCTCACTGACAGCGCCCTGCGTCCCAGTTAAGTGAAATATTACGAAAATATACAAATAAAGTAGTAATTATTCACACCTTTCCGGTATCAAAATGTACGCGGCACGGTGTGGTTGAATTGAATAAATTAGAAATGTAAGTTTCTGTAATACTTCGTTCAATTACGCATCATTTGCAGGATCACTTATTATGTATCACCTTAAATTTTAGAATGTCTTTAATATTCTTTCATCGTAAGTTCATTTTACTAACTACTAATCACTATCGCATACAATATACGGGGCGATTCGGTTGGAAATGTGCATAATGAAGGAGGCCACGTAGAAAACCACAATTTTCACTAACCGCATATAATAGCGGTCTCTACAGTCATTATATGCGTCCAATATTAACATTAAGGACTATACGGCCGAAAGTTACTGTACGACTTGTGAAGAATTAAAATCCCATTCAACTAACGTTGACTTATTTGAAAATTTGTGATCTGACCGGTTTCGGCTTTTCACCATCAAAATTGATGCGTCAGTAAATTAATTAATACCTCACTGGCATACTGGCAGATACCTTAAAGCAACCACTATGCTGTAAGAAATGTTTATTTAAATAATACTGCACAAGTATATATTTATACATGCGTTCGTTTATCTCCGAGACTCACTGGTGCACACGGCATACCTGAACATATCATACATGTTTCACTGTCGGCGGAATGATAAAAGTATTTGTTCGGAAAGATTGCTAATGGAATACCATTGAGGAGGGCAACGGTTTTACTGCATTCAGTCTTTTCCGGCCAAGTGGGGAATTTGTTGTCTAATCGCAAACAACTTTCTAGTTAATAGCCTACTGTTTATCCTCTGCCGTACAAATGCATTTAATATTTAGTTAATATGATAGTAAATTGAGTATGCTCAATTATCGAAACAAGACAATTCGAATAGGAAAGTGTGTATCAGATAGCTAATTTGAGTAATTATAGAATTTCTGTTAACTTTGAGGAATATGGAACAGCCACAATTTTACTTCGTTTTCGAACTGGAATGAAACAAAATTTAAATGCGAAATCTATTTCACTGTATGGGTCGTCGGCGGTTTGGAATATCATCCCTCATTTTTGGTTTTCGGAGAAATTCCCATTGACACGTTGCACTTTGTCCATTATGCGCAAAAGTCGAAATTGCATAATCTCGAAAATCGCAAGAGTGACTTTACATTTTCGCCTTATTACCGGTCTATTATCGGGCCCTCGTTCCCGGTGCATTTGAATTACGCAACAGTTAGTCAGTATAGAAGGGCTTCCGAACGCGAATATAAAATAGCCCGCCTACAGCGGCAGAGGAGGAGGCCGTTGCCAATATATGCTGATACACGACCCGAGTTGTTTTCCATTGGCTCGCTGAAGCCCAACAAATTATTCATGATCGCATGAAATATGACCGCGAATAAAATACCATCGGGTTATACTTCGTTCGAGCGTTCAATATTTTTCTCTCCCCCGTCTCTCTCTCTCTCTCTCGACAAAGGATATCGGATTGCATTAGCCCCCGTTGTTTTTCTGGATTATCAATTGGACAATTTATTTCGCGTCAAGAACTACCCGACCGGACTGAATCTCGAATATTATTTATACGTTCGGTCATCGCACTTCCTACCGCATCGGCGAAACATATCTCAATCCATCTATGGTGGCCGCAGCAAAAATTGTTTTGTACATATCTTACAACTTAAAAGTGATAGTGCTTCAAAACCAGAGTTCCTTAGTACCAAATAGATGTGTGATGAGAAATCGTAAGGGGGATTTTTGTTAATATTTAGTAAAAAGATAATATCGAGGTCTTAAGTTAATTGTTAAACGTACACGATGTCGGAAGATATTTTTAAAGTGGTTATAACGTGGGACAGGGTCGGTGTTCACATACCTGGCCGACCCACTTCCGGTTTTTTTACCCGGTTCTAATTGCACCCGGAGTGAGTACCTTTCCATTCCTACCCCAAATACCTCGTTTCTCTCTAAAATTATCTCTTATCGGAACGGTCCAAACAGTGCACTACTAGTAGTATAACCTTGTAGTATTTCCCTTCAGCCAGGTATGAATGGCCGACCGACAGACCGTAAACAAAAGCCATTGACTAAGAACCCTACAAGGGCGGGTCGGCGAACCTTTAGAGGGTGGCCAAACGAGTTGGAAAAATGACACACATACACGTTTTTTGGTCATATTTAAGACAAAATATGTTAAAAACACCAATGTAACATTGGGTACACTAGAGTGGCTTCATTCGCTTAAAATACGAAAATTAATTCGCCGCAAATGAAAGCATTTCTCCACCCTGTCACTGGCAGGATGCATAATCGATAGCCCCAAATATGATACTGGGGAGGAAAGAAACCCGTAACCTTTTTCTCAAATAAATATCTTAAATTAGTACAATAAGTGGTAGATTCTTGAGTTCAGTGTACTCAAGTAATTGACACTTTACATAAAAGAGGACCAACTTATTGGCGCATCCAATTCCTACCAAAATAAGCCATTAAACGAGATTTTTCTGGCACCATCGAAAAAACCAATCTGGTAAGTACTTCCGTCCACTTTAGACCTACACAAGAATAATATTATCGTTATATAACCCTCGTCGAAACCCATATAATCGTTTCAAAAAATGCCTCGGATAATATTTTTAAATCTAGTCTTTAGATTCAATGCCATTCATTTCACTTTAACGTATATTTCTGCTGAGAGCAGAACATAACGGAGTAACGGAAACTAATAAACGCCTGAAAATAATAGCGCAATCATACGGGATAATCGAATGCAGAAATGGACATCGTGACTTTCACACATGAGTTGGGCGTTCGGTAGGGCCCGACGGTCAAACTGCAATAGCCCGAACTTCAAATGAAATTTCGATTAAGATTAGCCAACCGAGACAATCCACGTCCACCGAATATCTCAGCACGGCCCTATTTCATCACGTCAAATTGGATTTCCCACTCCTCTTACGGCTTCAATTTGCCGTCTCCATTAAATTACACCAGGAATGAAAACAAATTTTCGACACTGTTCCATTAATTTAAATTCCGACGGGATTGCGAATCGTGTGTATGTGTGTGTGTGTGTGTACTGAACAAATAATCTGCTTGTCAACGCAGTTGGCAACGAAAACAGTTTTTAAAATATCTGTAAGTCTCCGATTCCTAAACCAAACCGATTTCAATATCAGTCCATTAAGATACTTAAGGAGTAATCTGTTTAACGCCTTTGCGGATGTTTAATTCAACCGCAAAGTAAATAATTAGGACTTTGTCCTGTTACAGGTGATAGAAATTTGCAAATAAAAAGTCAATTTTTTCTATCATCAGTTATTGAACTGAAAGATTATTTTCGGATGTTAGCACCCGAATTGGAAATTATTTTGGGATTATTGAAAAAATGTTTTATTTCTTCAGAATTAATGAATTTAAAGGGCAGATTATCAATATGAAGCTAACATATCTATAATATCGTTTTCTGACTAGACTACTCGAGTATAATAGATAAAGTACTTACCGCTATATGGTGCAATTATCTGCAAAACAACACCGTCGTGTATGGAACGGGCTGATCCCACTCACCGAACAACGCAACTTCACTAGTGTAAGTTTGGCTTTCGCGAGAACGAAAATTACTAAAAAAAACTACACAAAAGAGAGGAGGAACACACGATACGACATTAACGGTTGAGGAGCGGATGGGTAAAGAAGTAATTTGTGCCCCGTAATTTTTGCCCGTCGGCGTAGGGATTCACCTCCCGCAGTTAAACGGATCAAGACGGCCGCGTTTGACCAAGTTACATAAAAGTCGGAACTCTATTAGGTAACAAGCACGCACGAACCGATAGAAACGGCAACAGACTACAGTCTGACCTACAGTAGACCGTCTACAGTAGAAGCCAAACAAATTCCGAAAAAATTTGTAACCGTCCATTGTGAAGTTTTATGGTAATTTTCTTTTACACTACGTCAGTAATTCGATTGGAAAATTGAGGCGAAAGAAATTCCGAGAAGACATCGATTGAATGCTGCGTAATTTTGGCATATCATATCTGTAACTTGACCCCACTTACCTATATATATTTTTTTTTTAAATAGGTTGATTAATATTGAACAAGTGCTAAAAGTCGGTGAATATATTTACTAAAGTGAAAATTATTTAATTAATCTCAATCATATATTAAATAATAGTGATTTTTTTCCTGAACCACATGCCGGTGTGGGGCATGATTTGGCCCTCGAACTTTTGACCTTTTGACCATTGAGTTGGAGGGGGGCGAGTGCATTATGAAAGGTGCCATTTGTTCAGTTTGTTTGGCCGCTTGCCCTCCAATGAATAACACATAGCCACTACCTTATACGGTCTGTGTTAGACTAATGTAATCATCGAGCCCGAGACCACGCTCAACCCCAATAGAGAGAGAGAGAGAGGGGCATAGCCCCAGCCCTACTATAGACGCCTCTATAAACTATAAGGTGACGTGAAATGAGTAATTATCCCCCAAAATCGGCAATTATATAACCACTGATAGAACTTTTATTGTCTGAGAGAATGCGCCACTTAACATAGGTAGTCGGTTGAAGTCATCTAAGAATAACTGGCACATCCCTCAACAAATATCATTCTCACATAATCCAAAGGATAGAATTACGGGAAACCACAAGAGGCACTCATTTAAATAGTATTCAAAAAGTGCGTTCCAAAAAGTGTCATCCAACTTTCGGTCTGCGTGGTCCCACTAATGGTGACAAGATAAAATATGACTAATAGCCAACTCCTGTATAGGGTATTGCATTTTAAAACATAATACACTGATTATGAAAATTGACTCTTGTTTTCTATGGATTATTTTGATCTGCCCACTCAATCTAATCCAATAATACTAACATAAGCTCGAGCATATAATCTCAATAATATAATACTCTAGGTCTGATTACTAATTAGACCTCAATCCTTCGCAGAACAACTATCCTTCCTATTTTATGAACTTCCTAACTAATTGTGGAAATTAAATACTGGGGTCATTAGTAGAACTCAATTTAGAGCACAACTGATTTCCCCTAGTTGTTTGTGGCCGGTACCACTATTTATTCAATTGCGAGGATAATATGCCAATGAAAATCATTGAACATTATGATGCATAATCAAAAGTTAACTGAGGATAGTTTTTCTGTTTTACTATAAGTGATAACTGTAATTATATAACTATAATATAATACAAGGCGCTGTTATCTGGAAGATAAAAATAATGCCTTAACGTTAAACGTCGATAGGACGGTTCACTAAATACATCTAATTCATTCAATATTTTTGTAGTTATTTACCTAAGAAATTTTATTTGATTCGTTTTTTATTGAGTGTTTTTTTGTTAGGTAAATTTAAGTGAAGGAGACTTATTATTTGTCAGACTTATACAATCATTTTGTTAATTCTTGTCTGTACAGCCTACAACCGACGGTTTTGCCTAGTCACCGTTACATTCATGCATTATATCCCCATGTTGGTCAAATAAAAATATGAATTCTGTTCCTATACATTTAGTTTAGAACTCAATAGGAAACTAAAGAAAATATTACTTTTCAATGTAATCTCCATCGGTTCCATCGTTCCGGAAGCTCCTTCAATGGACTTGTTATTATTGAATTTCTTTTCCCAAAATATCCCTCACAAGTCCAAATTGTATGCTGCTTCCTGCTATAAACATCCATTCCCAAACTGAGCTCCAAGTACAACAACAAGAAGGAGAAAATTGATACGAAGTCGTTAGGCAACAGTGCCTGCAACACTTGTTGCTCTCTGTACCTGACCGGTAATGGCGAAACTCGCTAATTTTTGCATGTTTAAACATGTCCGAATGCGTCGTAACAGGCACGGGCACGCGTCTATTTCGAGACAACGAAATTCCGTTTCATATTTGATCCGCCCTGTTATAATTATTTCGATTTAGCAAGGAGAAATATGTGGGTTGCCGGCTAGGGTTTGTGGGCTAACAGACCAAACCATCGGAACCTAGTTCACCTGTGCCGACCAGATTACTGACGACTGAAACAGGTCTATTCTTGGATGGGAACACGGAAGAGGAAAACGGGAAACAGACGGAGGTTGATATTCCGAATCCCCCTTTAGTGTTTAACTATTCAAGCTTTATACGCTGTTATTTATGAATTGCCGGTGCGAGTGGATGTTGGGGCAAGAATTATGGATTTCTTTCGAGCCCCGTGATGAATCGTAAGGTCACAAGTTCGAGGAGGGACGCTTAACCCTCGCACATTAAACCTGTCGACGAGTAAATTCCGAATTAATAAAAAAAAACTTTCACTAAATCAAATATATAAATTGGACGATAATTTCACACCTCTTAATTCACGCCGGCCCGCAGACAGAATCGTTAATGGCGGTAACTTCTGCAACACCCGAATATTAGCCCTATTAGCCCGCTCTCCTTAATTCGATTAATAATTTCGTATGCAAAGCGTGAAACCGGGTGGCCCCACCGCGAAACCGGTCTTCACGCCCGACATCAATCAATTTACGCTAATCGATCGCCAGCTAATTGGGTTTCGTGCTCATCCTCTTCTATTTCACTGTCACAACAGAACACGGTTTTCGGTATTATTTATGTAATCAAATATCATTATAATCGTACATATCAGTCTGTCTGTATTGGCGATAGTTGCAAATTGTTACCAGATTCAATCCGATACATAAAGTGTCACTAATTTTGAAGTTGTTATACCAGTTTTAAAGTTAAAATATACCTCGATATTCTTCTATTATTTCCCAAAAGATATTAGTTATGACAAATGAGACACCTTGCGGATGAATAATGTGAAATTTTGTATTATTTTTTGCCGATTTATTTTAGTAATTGGATGAAACTTGATTTGGCCTCGAGTGAAGCTCGTAAACTCGTGTAGACTCATTAGAATATTCGCTGATTGGGGAACTGGAATTGACGAGGAACTATTCATCATTTTGATAATATTGAATACGGTTGGAGAAAGCACCGATGGTGAAAATGAAAAGCGTTGATCCGGCTAAAAGGGAGGAGGACGCCTCGCGTGTTGCTGGTTCACCGCTTGATCAGCTGAATTATCTGACACGGGAGAAGAGTTCTAGCAGAGAGACCGACTGTTGGGCTACTGTGCCCAGCCATAGGAATTTACCGCCTACAATGACGCGGTACATTGTACTTCCTTAATTTCATTTCTCTTAAATCTGACCACAACTACACGAACCTCGGATTGTACAGTATAATCAGAATGTTCAACGGCTTTTGGTGGCTGTATCCTCCATGCGGCGCTAAAAACACATTCAATTCGCCCATAAGAGATACCTGGCCCTCCTTTATTACGTACTAGCAGTTGTGCCAAATTTTATCGATTGACGGTATAAGTAGACCTCTACTTAAATATACTGTCAAATTACGTTGGCGTGAACCCGAAAACTGTCTACAATAGGAAGAGTGATGACAATCTTGACGTATATTGCAATGGAGCCAATTATTCTGCATCTGGAACACATTGCAGCGCTTTCATTTCTGTTAAAGTTTCTATTCCGAATTCTGTCAGGATAAGTGAAACTAATTTACTAGTTCAATTGCGTGTTTACTTTAAACACGTTCCGAAACTAAAATCTGTAGAGACGGCGGCTGTTACCCAGTCTTTTGATTTTGCCGAGTCCTCGCCCATTATTGTGGAGACCCTCGGGTCCAATATTTGATTCGAGTCCACTGAGATTTATCTCGTGGACAGAGCTCGGAGGACAAAAACTGGCTGGTGGTGACTGAGATATGAGTTCAGCTTACTCAGCGGGGCCGCCCCCCTCAAGACCCCCCCCCCGTCCATATGAAATGGACCAATGCCGCATAGGCGTTGACTCACTCGCGCTCAAGCCAACCTCTTCTAGCATAAAACTGCCGCTGGAATTCTACTGAAGATGTAGGGAACGGGTTATTGCATTGGGGTGAAATAGATGGGACAAGGGACGATATTCCCTCCCTCGCTAAACCCCTACAATTTCCAGAAACACTAATTACAGCGCCAAAATCATGATTCAAAACTAATCAAATTCCGAATAACTATTGTAAAAATGTAGTCAGAAAACGTGCCCGCTTTATTAAATCTCTTCATAGCTGAATATATTCAGGCCCTATTGGCTTGTTACACTTCCAACTGCATTAAACATACGCTTCGGGCTTAATTCAGAGCGTGTCGAGGGCCTAACAGCGAATAAAAGTTGATGCCGATCTAGTTCTTCGAATTGATATGGAATTCATAACATAACAGGGGTTCGTACATCGATGTCAACGAACTCGGAGGGTGAACGAAATGGTGGCGGTTTGCGACTTGAAGATCATAAATATTGAAGAACCGCGACGCTCGGGCCATCACGAATATTCTTGGTCACACCTTCAAAGGTGAGACGCTAATTTCAAATAACTTTTTGTTAAATATAATAAATTAAAAAACTATAAAATACAAATAAAAACCGACAATTTATGAAACATAACACAACCTATAAAGTCAGAGAAATTTTTTAATGAATTACTTTTCCTGATTATTCAACTTATTCCAAATCTGTTGTTCTAAAATATCTGTTGGCATTAACTAGTCACAGTGGGAGTGGTTGGATGCTAAAAACAGATTCTATACATGACTACATAACATCGATTTTGTACTGATGCTTTTTTTCTGATCAGCTGTACATTTATATTTCACGTAGATTACATCTAAGCCGACTGGTTTTATGTCCGACTGCATAAAAGGATAAGACTGCATAGACGATAAGGTCAAATGTCAGGAGCAAATCCACGGCACGTATCCGCAGATTTCAGGCGCTTCTAGAAGAATTAAATACAAATTAAAATCGTACGTAATAAAACAATACCATCTCTGAGCGATTCGAAAGTTATGTTCCCTCTGTCTTCTATATTTCATCGAATGATGTTTCATCCGATAGCACTAGAAGAAATCCCGCTCTGGGGCCTGGGTTCAAGGTCGCTAACTCGCTTCTCCACCAGCTGCATTTATGTTTTCTTCTTGCACAAATGTCGATTACAGTAGGCAAGAACCAAGAAGGAATTCGGATACTGCATCAGTTCCTATAGTTTTTGTAATTTTGTAATTAAAAAGGCTATCAAGGTATTGCTGGCAATAGAGGTTTATTGTGTTGTATAAGTTTCCGAGCTTAATGTACAAAATATATTGTATTTAACAACAGTCTCCACTCGCTGATTTCCACTCCGAAGCTAATGGATGAAAATTAACTTTTTAATTCCATTTCATTGCATGTGTAAGGCTGACAAACTGGGGGTAAATCTTTCAGCCATCTTCAGACCTAAGAGGATAGAGACATAACAGTATGCGTACTGTACAATAGCCTGTATAAGAAATTAAATGTATGACGCAAGCGCATATAATTGTGGACTTTAATATGTACACATTCCACCTCTGCTCAGAATTTTAACTGCTCGAAAAGTGGGACAGTTCGGGTTTATCCTTGTAGGTTTAGAGGGGCTGAGCCTTTTATTGGAAAGAATTTTCTGTACAAGTCCTTAATTTCATGTTTTTATTTTTCAAATGCCTTTTTTCTTGAATAATAGGTATGCTGAAAAGACAATTTTTTAAAAATATTTTCGTGCCTCATAGCCCACTGTAATAAGCTATGTGACTCGAGCTCGTTTAGTATTTCATTAACGCTCCCCGATCGATGCAGGTATCCCACGCCTGCATTTCCGATATTTCGGGGGTTGCACTGAAACTGAATATGAATTTTTACAAATTAGCATCGGCCAATTATTGATTCGTACTGTGTTCGGTTGGGCTTATTAACGGAAAGGAATGGGCAGACGGCCGGCCTGTTTCTCCGAAGTCATTGGGCGACCTTAGATGGCGATCAGTCGAAACCTGAGCTCAATTACGATTCGAGCCTGATCCTGAGTCGATTTTAGGCGCGTCCGCCAACTTAGAATTAACATAACCGATTTTCAATTGGTTGTGATTCACCCGTGCATATTAAATGGCTATATTTTAATTGACAATTACTAATTCAATTAATTCTATCTGGACCGGTTAACGGTATAAATGGTTGACTCAATTTTTGCCATCCCGTGCGCTTTCGGTCTATTGTAAACCGGTTTCGCCAGAAGGCCATTGTCAGTATTGAAATATACAGGTCTTAGCAACAAGAGTAATAAAACCTGCATGCACTAAACTCCATATAGAACAATTATAAATTAAATTGATTACTTATTACAGCGATATTTCATGTAAAAAGGTTCCCAGCGGAGCGGACTGTAAATTATTACTTTCTAGTAATTATGTTTCATGTGTTAGGCGTTTAACAATATGTATGCGAGAGTACATTTAGGCAGTTTTAGGACATTGGCCATTGTCAGTAGCATTTCATTAGTATCACTGTGAGCCATGACCACTGCAGAAAAACCGTCCTGTTAGCAGGATCACTGCACTGTTACTGAAGTGCGACAACCTACGAAAAATCCAAATTTGCTAGACCGGTTTCGGGTGCTTGCCATCTTCAGTAGCGGTGTTAGTCACTTTGGATGTTTTTTGGGCGTCCTCACCTCAGTGTCACTTTTACTTGTACTGTGTATTTGCGATCATAAACATTTTCCTGTTCAGCCAAAATTTATTGAAAAAAAAGTTTATTTTTACTAATCTAGTTAATCGGTGCAAGTGCACCCAACGAACTTTAGTTAAGTACATGTCCGCACCACCCTCAGGGGGGCGCTAGTTAGGCTATATCTAATAATTTTTATTTAAAGAGAAAGCAAAACTTACATTGACAAATAAAAACTTAATATTGTAAGATAAAAATAAAAAGGTAAGTTATAAAAAAATGTGCTTAACTGTGAAATGTACATAACTAAAGTTCACTGGGTGCACCTGGAGACCTCCAGGTGCTCCTCTAAGTGTAGAGCGCCTGTATAAATTTTTTTCAATAAATAAATAAATACTGTCAATCGCACTATTTAAAATGAATATTATCGGAGACAAGCTAAAAAAAATGACAGTGTATTATCACATTTCTCGCGGAGCCTAGGTGTCTTAATTGAATAAATAGGATTAATTGACTCTTCATCCTACCGATCGCGACATAAATGTCGACATTGCATTGAAATAACGACGTAGTCCCGTCTGTATATGCAACGGTTTTTGTTTGTTCTCAGGTCCAGACTTTATTAATCTCAGGGGGTTTATTAAACTTCGTTCCGCTATGCCCAGGGTCACGAGGCGGCGCCAAATTGAAGCCGATATCGAACGCCTTCTGGCGAATTTAAATTGCAAATTGTACCGCCGATAAAGTTCATATAGATATTGGGTTCGGGATATACGCTCACCCTTGTTTATGTTATACGTAGGCCTCGTCGCAGCTTACGGTACAAATTGCAGTTGGCATGAGTGTCTCCTCTGAATTCCTTACAGTTTCCTTACACTCAGTATGGACAATTTCGGCTTCCCGCTATGAACAATTTGTACGTCGGCCACTCGTGTAGTGTCGGAGGCCTATGGGGTTTTTAGGCGCAAAATCGGCCCAAAATGGGATTTTTAGGCGCAAAATCGGCCCAAAATGCGGCTTTTAAGCCTAAAAATGGGGTTTTTAGGCGCAAAATCGGCCCAAAAGTTGGGTTTTTTGGATTGTGTTTGTACGTAGCCAATTAGACAATGTTGGCTGGTTAACATTGTGGAAGAGTAACGTACAGGGTCGGGACTTCCCAAATATAGCAAAACCATCGTTTACGTAATATACTAACTCCTTGTTCTTCCTCCGAAGTCTGAATCATGGCGGTAGTAATTATCCCGCGTCTGTCTACTTAATCGATAACTTTATTTGCGCTCCAATTGGAACATTTCTCCAAGAATGTGGAAGACCTCACTGTTTGTCTCCCTCGGTCGGGGCGCTGTTGTAATCCCTTCTTCAGAATCTATGTTGTAACCTTTTCCGTGGTTAATAAACAGTAACCCGTAAACGGTACACGCCCGATAAGATGACTGTCTTGATCATCAGTAAAAAAAGTATTCGTGAAATCATCGTACGGAATAAATTCGCAGATAGTATTAACGGAATCCGAGAGAAACAAGATCGAAAAAATGATGACGAAATTTGTTAATATTTTTGTAAGAATATGTATATTAGTAACAACTCAGATTTAGAGTTATTATTTTAATTCTGAGACAGGTTGATGATATCCTTCGATTCTACAATATACCACTACTCCGTTTTCTTTTGCTTTCCAGATTTTTGTAGCAATCCTTTACTAAAATTCAGTTACATTTCTGACAGGATACGTTGTGTCCAGTACACGATTGTATGTATCGAATATTGACGATGGCGGGAAGTGATGGCGAGAGTGTTGATGCACTCTAAACTAAGTATACCAACTCGATTTGTGTTTTTTAATCATATACGTTTATATGACTCAATTGGCCATCTGTTATTTAAACGTCTGCGCCTACTTCTGAAACGTTTTGATAAGACGAGCACTGCCGATAAGTTGCCGAAGAAAACAAACTTGGATTCTTCGTCCACGGTCCCCGTCTATCTTTGGTCTTTGCTCTGATCGCGGCTGCGAACATTTCACAAAGTGTCTCTCTATCACTCACTCCTTCAACGCAGCCTCATTTGTTTTTTCACGATTTGTAACGCGATTGTGAGTTCGGGCCGCTATCGTTTCCAGTCCGGAGAGATAAGGAAAACAACTGTTCAATGCGATCAATTCAAGTATCATATTACCGGCCGATAAATTATAAGATTGCAGACGCAATATGTTATTCGCGACGCGTCATTGCCACTGTTTTCTAGGTGGGAGAAAGAGAGTAAATGTGAAGAAATATGATATTTTTTAGTTGAAACATATTACAGTAGATCTTCTTTGTTTAAAACCGCCTTAGCGGGAAATTGGACACCGACTCAAGGCAGGATATTTAATTTTGAAAACGTGAAAATGGCAGTGAAAATGTTAGCCCTTATTATCCTTATGGCTGCGTCGCGATACGCCGTTGACCGTGAAATAAAAACATTAACGGACGTCCCCTTTTTAAGTGTCAATTGGATGAAATTTGGGGCGGACCTGGCTCAGTATGCGAATGAAACTAAATTGGCTCCCTCCCGAAAATAGTCCTAGGCCAAAACAAGGTTTGGACGACGGCTGGAATAGAAAGCGTTGCGTTTTATAACAAAACTGCGGCAGATATCTGTAACGCTATCGGTTCAATTAAAAAAAGGAAGGCGGAAATACGGCGTAGTTTCTGAATTTACGTCTAACCCGTGTTAAAACTGTTCAGGAACATTTGTATCGTGCCTGCGTTTACGTGTGGGACAAATGTCAAGGATGAAGGCGAGTTGAATCGGATTCAGTTTGTAATCTATTTACTAACGGAGGAATTTATTTATTGGAAAAATAATTTTAACTAAACTTTTTCTAAACAATAGTTTCAATAAATAGATTGTTTTACGCCCACTAGACCGATAAATATAGAAATGTACTCAAAATGCGGTTTCCTCTTTTCTATTATACTCCAGGAAAAAGTAGGTGTAAATACCAACACTAGTTTCTCGTAATCTCGCTCATCAAATACAAATTACGCGTCCCTGATATCATTCCAGTTTTGCGAAAAGGACGGGGAATAACATAATTGATCATACAAACCGATCGATCATTCTGACATCTAGATTTCCAGATTTAACAGTTCTGAAAAGAGTACCAAGAAAATGTTGGAAAACTGGATGCACTGAGATAAGAAAAATGAATTACAGGAGGTTTAGAAGAAAGAGTGAAATTCAAAATTCGGTTAAAGTAAATTAAAACCACAAACTGAATTCTTCAAAATGGTTTCTTAGTGACTCCTCGGTCTCAAGGAGGGTTCCGACGCCCACCCCATTCACGAGGTCTCTTCTGATGAATAAACACAACAATGACTGTTGTTCTATTACTCATTGGACCCGGTGGTAATGGGTGGAAGGTAGGCCAGCGCCGCGCCAATGTCGAAGGAATTAAAATAGGTTGTTCGGGCGGAGCCGGGAGGATTGGCTCCATTAACCTGTTTGGCCCACGCTGTTATTTCACTCGGTCGGGGCATCCTAGTCATTTACCTAATCAGCAACAATTTTAGATGACACGCCATCGGTAGCCGGACTAGGCCTATTATTCAGTCCCGCTTTCCGGAATAAGCTCAAGGCGAACGGACCTGCCGCGGCAAAGCCCCGACTTACTTCAGTCTTCATTCTGATGCAGCTTCAAACTTTAACAGCGCGGAAAGCATCCTGTTTTCCGACATTTTACTGTAGCATGCTTTTTTTTATTCATCCCATTCTTCAGTGTGGCTCATCCCGGGCATTGGTCTTGGTCCAATTTCGCATTCTGGTATACTTCGTACACCTTTTAGTGCAATACATTTGTGGTAATTATTTATACGAAATAACAATAATTACCATATTATACGAGTTATCGTAGATATATTTATACCGTTGAACGGTTTTCACACTGGTGATGCCTGTATCAAACATCCTCTCGGTCGGGATTTCCCACGAGGAAAACTTCGTGGGATAAAAAACGTCTTTCTGGTACGTGCGTTATCCGAACTCGAGATTAACCCTTGGTCTCAAAACACGTTCCCTTTTGACTTATCCTCCCTACAAATTATTGGACGCGTAAAATTAATTTCTTTAAGTTTCAAATGAAATGATTTAAAGGACACTACAGGATTATTGTAATATTTAATGAATCGTTAATCAACTGCCCGATTAGTTGTGCAGATTAGTTTCTTATTGCAAGTGTTTGACCTGCGATATTAGTAAAATTCTACTGTATGCAACGAATGTTGCTGTATTTGTTTTTAGTACCTTTAGAGTTGTCCATACTTTGGGATTCCGGTGTTGGGTAGCTGTGTGATTTGATTAGTATTATTCTAGAATGATTAGCCGTGAGTATGCGAGATGTTTGTAGATCTGATCGGTCTTATTAGGCCGAGGCCTCCTTAATAATATGCATCTAGTTAGTGTAGGTGGTACACCCACTGGCACTGACGTAACTTACTTGAGTCATAACCTGGCTTATAATCGGTTGCGGAGCAAATATTGAATTTCCGATAATTACCTCGGATATCTCCCAGTAAATAATTACAGCCTAATTTGTAACTTCCTCTCCACTTTTTAATTATCTATCTCGGCAATTTTCTCGTCACAAAGTTCTTCCGGTCTCTCGGGAATGCCATTAAGAATGGCGCGTTTACATAATACGACGAACGCGCTACTCCATTTACATGACATCAAAGTAACATTACGATCAAATAAATCTTTCCTGGAATGTCATACTTATTTTATGGACAGAACAGTAAGAAAAATAAAGCGTTAAAAAATGTGACAGTGTGATATCACGATTGGATACTATTATTATATTATAACCATGACCAATAAGCACTTTTATTTGTCTGCATACTTTCAGAATGTGTCCAATAACGTTCATATATCAAAGGTTTAAATAACGGCAGGAGAGTGCTAAGAGGAGAAAAGGCACCGCAAGGTCTTAGGCGTGGATAATTCACCACGGTGGTAAAATATTTTATCCAAGTTTTTATAAAGCCAGTGTTGAACCTATGAAATTGTTATAGTTAAAGAATCTGGGCTTAGGGTTGAAATATAGTAAACATTATTTTTTTAAAAATTGCCAGTGCTAATCTGCATTGCAATAATCCCTATTGAAATGTAAGTGCCTAATTCGCTAATAAAAGCGTTTTTCAGGGGGGGGGGAGACTTTGTCCTCCCTGAGCTTAACCTACTTTCACTTTCTAAGCACTGAATGTTACATCGGTTTCCAAACTGCAGTTGAAGTGCGCAAAATACATTTCCCAGCCTGAGATCTCAGACGCATACACGAGTCCAAACCCTCAGTAGTTCGAGAACCAATCTTAGATAATTTATTCTCAAGTTAATTAATTCCTGAAACGTGTTTTAGAAATGCTTGGAGCCCGACAGTGGCGTCTACACTTCTGCCGGGTTCTCGCTAGTGGAGCAGTCTACTTCAATGCGCTCGGGTAACGGAAATACCGGTACCGACATCGGTACCCCCACACAGAACCCTACAAGTCTGCAGTTGAACTCAAGTCTGCCGGAATATCGGCCTCAGTAAACTGCATCCGTTTAGCGAATAGTCGCTTACGAATTAGTAACAATTAACAATCGGCATCATTTATAGACGTACGCCAAATATTCTAACGAGTATACTGGACTTCATGACCTCCTCCGGGGAACGACAGAAAATACATGACGAAATTGAAGTAATTATAAATTTTAGTTAGTTTATTTTTATGAACCTCTGAAGGTAGTCAATCTTTATAAGCTTTTCATATGTTTTCATAGCGATATTCTGTTAGCAAGACTGCTTCTTCTATCGCAGTGTTTGCTTAGAACGGTATACCACATGATTTACTACAAACACACCCTACTAACCGAAAGTGGCCTGCAGCTAACCGAGAATTTTAGTCTAGTAAAAATTACAGGGGGCTCTAATCCTTCGTCAAAATAAATTTTAATATCTTCCAAAGTTACGAGGAGGGAGGACGAATCAGTCTAGGATTTCCAAACAAATTGCTTAAGAGAATCTGCAGATGTTCCTTGAATATTATACCTTTCATAGCGTTACCTACCGCGACGGTGTTTCGGCTTCCGAATGTCGGTTTGCCGCTCAATCCTTCTTTGATTGAATTTCGTTTTTAAGATCGGAAATGCGGGCTAGTTCGGGAAAGCATCCGTGCAAAGAGGAAGTGTAGAGGGACTTAGGCTCGTCTGTTGGCAGAAGGTTAGTCCGGCGTTGAATATTAAGTAGGGCGCATGCATAAGAGCCGCGCTTAGAACAAACCGGTTGTGCACAGCCCCCCCCCCCGCTTGGTCTCTCACCGCTCCCTTTGGAAAAATTCTCTCGACGCTCATTATGTTTTTTACCTCCTTTCACTCACAGTACCTACTCAACTGCCGACCGATATTAATAATTGGGCCCGAACCGATTTTTACGAATAATTTTTACGCCTCTTGTAATCCTAATATCGGTATTTATTCTTCGTTCCTGGGTATTTAAAACACCCCTAGTACCTAGATATAAGCACATATATACCAATTGACATGGAACAATTACTAAATATTAACAGCGGGGAAAAATGAGGTAATATATAAGATAATATAATAGATTACGGTATTGTTGTTGTATTAATATTACAATTATCCTATTAACACTAACATTAGATCAATTCCATTATTATCTACATTCAATTCAACTTATTTTGTATAGGCTTATCACTCCCACGAAACAGAAATAAATTACTGAAACTTGCACTGATATATTGTGTACAACATGCATAAGTATGAGAAACTACGCGTTACACGAAAATAGAGTAGCGAGTGGGCGAATGAAATTAGCTTTTATATTATTTATTAACAACCTTTAGTTGTTACGACCTTCTCAATAGGCCTCACTGTACAGCGTTTATAGTTCTGGAAAACGTCAGAGGTTAAGAGTGATCCGAATGCCGTAATTCATATTCGTTTATTTGCGCCTCTTCCTAGAAATAGGCGATAGGTCTCGGGGCAACAAGCAATCGGCCATTGAGTCATCGATACAGTCTCTCCAAATGCCATCGCTGATAAGCCACATCCGCAATAAAATACAAATACGATCAGCGAACAAAACAAAAATGAACTGAAACCAATAACGAGCGTCTGAACGGCGACAGAATGTGGCTCACTATCACTCTATAGTCCAGTCTAGTCTCATGATTCAACCAGTCTGCGTTTTTAAATGAAATTAAAAACGATTGATTTTAAATATTTGTACGTAAATATAATATTTTGAAATACCATCACGAATCTTGCACCCTCCAGCCGGAGGAATGCTATTGAGGATGGCGAGATTCCGTAACCGTTCTAGCTACGACACATGAGCGATTAGGTCTCAACAATAGTCAAATAAATTCGGGATTTCGGTATACCGACTGTATATGATAACAATGATATCTGTTTACTCAAAGACCCCTCGAATTAATTGTGAATGAGACATTCTCTCTAACGTCTCGAAGGAGCAATTCCTCCTTTGATTGCAACGAATAACGCAGTTTTTTTTTACCTAGGGCGTGTTCAACACTCGGGACAATGTGATTGTCCGAAAGGGTTTCAACTGGTTGTAACTGCGGGACAATTAATGCTTAATGAGCCTCGTTAAACACTCCTTCCCGCTATAATTGAGAGCGAGGATTGCAAGCAAAGAATGCGGCCATGTTGTCAAATTTGTGTTAGAAAACACTCGCAATTCTTTTTAATTGACAATTTCTCTTTCCAGTCTTATTATTTCATTTCCGTTATTTTATAATCCTGAATATGCGGAGTAGTTTTTCTGTTATATATCAATAGAATACAACCATTTCTATGTAGTTTTTATATATTCCTTCCGATTTCTTGGCTTCAGACCAGTTTCTATGTAATCTTATGTTTTTAATTATTTAGTCGGCTCAAAGGGTTGACCCAAATTTTTACGTAACAATATGATTTGAGTGGATAAGGACAGCTTGAAACGACCTGAAGTAGATATTCCGAAGTTTTCACAAAGTGCGGGAAGATGTGGAAGAATGGCGCTCGAGTGTATGCACTGGGCTGCACAATCCCAGATCGATACTGCTCTAGGATTGGGTCGAGGGTTTTTCCTCTCCTGAAACCGTTAGGAGTTGACACATGCCTGAGATGGTGACCGGGGCTGTGACGTCGGTAGAGCACTGATGGGAAGTCCTATCGGATACTAACCGGCTAATGAGTCCCGGATATGAAATAAGCACGGATTTAAGCAGGGGCTGTGCCTCTTTCAGTAACAGGCGTTACTGGGGGCCCGATTTGGCCGCTGTTATAGTCGTCAATTTAGAAGCTGTGACGTCGGCGGGTGTCGGTTATGGATGCGCAGTTTTGTGTACCCAGGTGGTGTACCCTCAGGTTCGTTCACCTCATTCAACATCACAAGTCGCGAGCCGCGAATTTTCTCAACTCATAACTCAAACCATCCCCAAATTGTGCGAAAGGCGAGCTAAAAGAACTTATAATAATTGAACAATAGAACTGGGACTAACAAAGAAAATAATACTATCAAAGTAAACTAACAAAGAATTAATAATAATGCGCGATAAATGTATATTATTAGTTGCATTCAGTTCGTAATTTTATTACGTTACGTTATGAAGTTGTATATGCAGTGATAATGGTAGTAATATTTCTCATAAGTATAATTTAAATTCGCGTATAACTTGTATCCAATACAGTACTATAACGTAATCTGAGTAATATCATTTTTCACTTGGATCCATCAGATAAGTATTAAATAATGTTCCCGACACCAGATTTACTATTATATCTTAATCCGATTCGACAGGTTCATGACAGAAACATTTCACTCAACTATTTCTTCGATCGGATTTCTAACACTTCCTAAGGGTAAAATGCTTCGATTCAAGTTTCTAAACTGCTCGGAGCGTTGTACAAAACATGAAAAGAAAGTTCGCGATTGACCCGAAAAGGACGTATCTCGCCTTCGGGACAATCCATTAGTAGAGGAGTGGGATTTCCGTCGTCTGAAACCATCGATTGAAATATAGGTTAGTTGGGCGAATGCACCAATATATAATTTTAATAAGGTATATTCTCTCAAATATACGCATATATACATGTATGTGTGCTGCCCACGCGCGCATGTATTAGCGTCTATTGACGTTGGCGAGAAGGCCGGTCTAGGTTAGGTCCAAATAAGAGGGTAGAAATAGAAGATATCCAGAATGTCCGCCTTGCTCACGTCCATCAATAGCTTAAATTTTGGATTGGGACAAATTTTTGGTCGATTCAGGTGTGTGTTTGACTTTCAAGTCTATAAACCGACCGGTACCAATTACTGGACCAATTGATATGGGAGGAGAATGTACGAGGAGGTTGTTGTTGTTGCGGGTCTGCAGATGTGTGTCAGCCCCGGGGGTGGGCCGGGGAGAAAGCTGGGAGAAAGCGGGCGAAATCAGACCATAAAAGGATAAAATAAAAGAATTACTGCGAAAATATCGTGGCTCGTATCAAATGCAGAGGTGGCCATCTCGGGCGGGAGGTCGGAAGGGGGATGTTTCTCCACCGCCGTCCGATAATTCAAAAATATGACTTCCTTCTGAAATTCATCAGTCGGAATTATGATCGCGACCTAGATTTCCTGTTAACGCCAATTGATCATTTACTTGGTCTCCTCGATCCCACATAAAATTTACCTTGAAATAGCTTTCTACTATATATAAAAAGTGGTAATAAATGTCCGTGACTGGTGTTCCGTCGCGTGAACAAACTCTAAATATATTCCAACGTTGGTTTTCACGCCTCCGTTCGTTGGTTTCGTTCCTGAAATTATATGAGACAAGTTAATTCCCAGAGCTATTGGAAAAAGTTCACACCTCTGCAATTGGCGACTGCTGTCATATTCCGCAGCAATGCGCATGCACGTCACCATTCCGGGCAAAAAAATTGTTAACTATATTTATACAAAGAATATGTAAAGTATTAGTTAATACCGTTGGACAGGACGTATTATTAATGTCACTAAGACGAGAATAACTACAAGAAAAATGGGAGTTCATAAAATAAATTCAGATGCGAAGGATTCTATCCGTATCAGCGTCCAACTCCATTATGGGCTTGTCGGACTTCGAAACAGATTTGTCATCTCGGTCTCGTCCGTAGGATTTCGTTATTGAAACAATTTGAGTGCGATGTTGGACACTTTAATGATGGTGAATATATGGACAGGGTTGGGAGGGTGGTAGTGGCGAGAACTGGAGACAAAAACAGAGCCGCGCTCATAATTGCCGGGCGAGAAAGAAGAAAATTATCGGCCCAGCGCTGACCGTTTTTTTTCGACCTCTAGACGCATCTGTCCAATTTACAGACGCTACGATGTTCCGATAGCGGGAGTGACCGGTCTGTAATTTCAGGAAGCGACGCCTACCTCTTTTTTTGCCTCTGCACTCCGTTTTACAAGAACGAGTCCTACTGAGAGCGACTGAGCCTATGACTCACAGACAGTTACTTGTTTGGGCCCAGACCGGTTACGGGAAGGACATTGTTGTTGTGCGAATTGAGTCTATTTTAATTATAGCCGTCGGAAATCAAGCCTGGAAATCAAATTCAGCGAGCGCTTGGGGGAGGGAAATATGGTCGGTACGAAATTATAAATTCAAAAACGAGCATATCGTGTGAATATGGAGGCCTTAAAAGAGTAACCTAGGAAACAGGTTACTGGAAGTGATTATATCCCATCGAGCCCGGTAATTATGGAGGTGGCGGCCATTGATGGCGCTCTAAATATTAATCGGGCATTACGGCGCGGAGACCTGGAGGGTCCTCCATAGTTCTAAAGCCTCTAGGAGTCGACCAACCTGTCCAATAATGGATATCCTCCCAGCCCGCCGCCCGCGCTAGATTGTTACAACATTAGCGTTATAACGACCAGGCTTCGTGCTTATAGCGATTGACCTAATTCATGTAAATCCCATACCTTGTAATTCCGGTTCCAATGCGGAACAGTCGAGACCTGCAGCCCGATTAAAGGAGCATAAATTCTATATTATCTACTGTCTCGTTTTCTTTCTCTCCCCCTTTCGCTTATTTATTCGGGTGACCGGTTCCTGACAACCGTCAATTTAGCAATCGTAAGCGTCATAGTAGTCCGAAATTTCCGAATACTTAGTACGTATTGTAATTCTATTTAAATCAGAGCGGGACGTAAGTTCGCAACCTGAACCATTATTGAATGGTTATGCCTCACGTTGAAATTTTTCAAATCCAGGAAGTAAATGCCAAATTGGGCAAGCAGAGGGACTGTTTATATCTTCGAGTATATGGGCAACGAATGGGCGTGCGTATGTGTTGGTGTTGTTCGTATGTGGGATTTGTTCCTCGTTATTAGTTGCCCGCCTTAATGAAGTATGGCACAGATAACATCCGAGGGACCAATAATGGGGTGCTCTAATGAGTCCGGGAAGGCTCCCCATTATCTGGATGTCTTCCGCCCGCGTTTGAGCAGGAAATATTACGAGATTATATCGGCAGTTCGTTTCCGAACCGGTACTAAGATTTCTCCAATATCCTCAGAGGGCGAGGATGGGTTTAGCAATGAAATAATACTATGGGTTCGCGTTTTCGATACTTCAACTGAGCAATATCGGAATTTGTGCATGCGAGCCAAGATTGTGTGCCAAAAAATAGAGTATTATCTGTACATTCAGGGTCAACTTAACGCGTCTATTGAGATAGGGTACGCTTTGAATGGATTTGAGCATTCTTCCGTCCCCACTCGCCATAATTGTCAACCGGTGGCCAACATAACGCGAAAATCGTAGGCGTTCTGTGTGTTCAGGGATAGTATAACCTGAAAACGGAAGGCGTTCCGTGTATTGTTTATTTCTCTTTGTTAAAGAGTTAGGTTTATTCAGGGATAAATAAACCTTCCAGTTTCACCTGAATTTCCTATCTGAATCCAATTTTATCCAATTGAATAGCCAGGGAATAGTGGGGAATAGCCATATTATGTTTCTGCATGCACAAATAATTAATTAGAGACAAATAATAATTCATATTATTCGGAATCATTTCATATTATTACATGTGGCTATAATATTTAGCTCAGTAGGGACATGGAAGTTGACAAAAGTTGGTAATGGGGTTTTCAGATCTAAGATACACCTGAGATATAATCTACGTCGGGCCGAAGTAGGTGTAAACAGGTGCGTTAGGTGTAAACAGGAACGGCAGCCAAACAGACAGGGTACAGCACACGAAACGATAGCTTCGATTGTAATAAAAACTCTCCATTAACGGGTTAGAGCAGGCGGATGCTTCATTCACGGATCGCATTATGTACGTATTTATCGCGACATAATTTAAATATATTCTATAAAAGGAGCAGTACCCTTTCATCGGTTAATAATATTTATTAATACATTTTTAATACCCCCACCCCCCTATTTGACCGACAATTCGACATAGACTTAAGCTGATTAACAAAAATCCCACATCCCACCCTCAAAATAAAGAAGACAAATAAAACACCCCAAAACACAATAATAAGTCACGTATATATATACACGACAAACAGACCACACAAAGAGCCAAAAGTGACTAACACCGCTACTGAAGGTGGCGAGCAACCGAAACCGGTCTAGCAAAAGACCAAACCAGCGAGAGAAGACAGAAACACACGAAATCTACGGTATTCCAACCCCTCGCAGACCACAAAACACGTATGCTAAAATATTTATTAATAATTCTTTTTAATTGATTGTTTAATGACCACCCGGAAGATTGTACTATGTTGACCTGTGTTTTTGGTGGCCGCGTATAACTTAAGAGATGGAGCGCGATTTGCTCCATACTATTAGGCACTGGCCCAACAGGAAATCGATTTCATCGGTCGTTTTTGAAACATGTCCTCAATTTCATCCCCTACTCCTGTAAAAAAGATTACCACGGTTTTCTTTCATCTCGAATGTCCGTCACGTAACTTCTCAACTCGGATGTCCAAAATGGCCATACAATTTCTACTAATTGTCGGTCATTGTGTAACAATCAATTTTCGACGAATGAACAGAGTCGGCTCTCTTCGAGATTCGGACCTCTAGAGCGGGTCGTAATAACGGCTGGTGGAAAGAGACAGAAATTTCGTCATTTTGAAATACGGCGGAGATTCATTGTTATTGATGGCCAAACGCAATAATATATAAACAAGGAATAATTAATTATATATTATATAAAAAAATGGACGGATTTTTATTTTTCATTCGTAGACTGGCCGGAGATATATTCAGAACGCAGTTCGCCCAATCATTTATTCACGGCGGGTACATCCCAATAGCAATAGCCCGGAAGGGTATGAAAATTGGCACATTGTCATTCATAGCCGGCCATATCCAAATCCGCATTTCCGTTCTTGGATAATCATTTCATACTGGGCCGGAACATCATCCATCCACATCGACCCTGGCCGACAATATCAATGGCCGCCTATTTTACAATACAAACACTACTAGTGCGTGTTATACATCAAATGACTCGTTACTTTATTAGAAGTGGCTTTTCAAGTATTAATAAAAAAATGTACCCTGTATGCCCTGCTGTTTTCTCGGCGTTCGCAGTGGGGAAATGCCACTTAAAATCGTCCCAGCAGCAGTTTTTCTTCAACTTAAAACTCGTTAACTAAAATAAATATCGGTTTACAATAGGAACTACAAGGGGGCCGCATACGGTCGACTTTTACTGTCGTAAATTGTCTTAGGGGGAAGATGAATGAGACGATGGTTCGATGAACCCGAACTGGAAAAAGAGTTGAACGATAAAACGGTTAGACTGGTTGAATGAGACCGCTTGGAAAGTGGTCCAGATTAGTGCCAGACTGGACGTCTCCGTTGCTCACCTCTCACATCTTTCTCCAGCTTGAGATTTCAAATTTAGTCGTCTTATATTGGGTTTAACTTGTATTTTTTTAAATTCTATTGTCCACCATATTACAAAACAAATTTTCACCTTCTATTATGATTGCGTGCAGATTACATACAGAATAAACGGTGCTTCTCAGACTTTTAAATATACTATCGAAATTGAATGAAATA
>JACDQD010000007.1:5466172-5468672 GCA_019843655.1 Lethocerus indicus | reverse complement strand
GGAGGTACGAGTTTGCACATCGGGTTTGATATTCCGGCCTGTAGCATTTTAACACGAGTCCGTCTGTCCAGACGGAATCGAAGGCTTTCTCACCGTCTAGTAATACTAGAGCGGTAGGGTGGCCTTTGTTAATTTGGTCCGTAATGTCAGTGACAACTCTAGTTAGCTGGTCGACTGTCGAGTGCGTTTTGACAAACCCGAATTGAGTGTCAGGATTATTTTGAGGTCCCTTATTTCGGTTTGCAGGCGGAGAGGATTATTTTTTCCGTGATTTTGGATAGCGTGGAGAGGAGGCTGATGGGTCTGTAGCTTGAACAAAGGGAAGGGGGTTTGTTGGTTTCGCTATCGGGACAATGAGCGCTGTTTCCAGGTAGTCGGAAATATGTTTGACGGAGTACCGAGTTTATAATGTTTGTTAGAAGAGCTACGGCTTTTCTGGGAAGGTTCTTTATTAAACTATTGGTCAGGTAGTCTAATCCGGGTGTTATGAGCGCGGAGAGTGTCTATTATTTGTCGTAGTTCCTGGGTGAGTGTGTTTTATGTTATGTGTTGTTTATGGTAGGGTATGAGGGGGTTTTATTACCTAAGGGGAGGGCTCTGAGGGGTCCGCCGTGATTAGAGTCGCCAGGTCGGTTGGTCGTCCTTTCTTCCTTCCGCGGGTTGGTGTTTTCCTGCGTCTACCAGTCATCTTCCTCAGGCTACGGCTTCACTCTTTCCACGTGCGATCGGTTCCTCTGGTGACGGCTTGCGTGTGTACTGCGGCGTAGTTCCGCAGGTGTTCGATTTTTTGTTTTCAATTTTGATTTTCCTTGGTCAGCGGGGCGGAGTTTTACTTCTTTGTTAGAGCGAATTAACTTTCAGAGGCTTCCGTCATTGAAGCTAGTTTTTTGTATTTTTTTCCCATCTGGTTTTTCTAGTCTAGATTTAGTTAATTAGCTTTTCAAGTCTGTTGGCCTCTGTTTTGTCTCTCGTCCCTGTATGTTTGCCACTTCTCTTGAGTCGGTTTTTTCTGGCTATCAGGTCCTTCAGTTCTGCCGGTAGCTGGGGTTTGATTATGGATGTTTTCATCGGAATCGCCGCTTCTGCCGAGGCCTTGATATTTGCCGTCAGAGCTTCTATCGCGGATTCTATTTCATCTCCGCAGGATAGGGGTTTCGCGCTGGTTATGCTGTCGTTTAGACTGGATCTGTATAGTTTCCAGTCTGCCAGGTGGTATTGCGGGACGGTTTCTCTGCTCGTATTTCCGGTCCGTGTTGTACTCGGAAATACACCGGTAGGTGGTCCGATGAACCTACGTTTAGACGCGGGTTCTGGCAATTTTCTGGCGTCTATTGGTCAGCACAATGTCCAGGGTGGAAGGGTGTTTCCGTTGTCGGGGAAGTGTGTGTGTTGGGGAGGTGCTACGACGTTTACAGATTTTTCTTCCTCTACGAGTTTGTAGAGTACTGTACCTGCCGCATTTTTCCTCACGCAGTTCCAGTGCGTATGTTTCGCGTTAAAGTCACCAGCAACTATCGTCGTCTGTGGGCATTTTAATATGTGTCCGAGGACAGGGCAGTCCAGTTTAGTGTTCGGTGGCTTGTACACCGTCACAAAGTTTATTGGTCTGCTCTGTCCCTTCACTTGCACTCCTACCATTTCCATCTCCGTGTCCGGGACCGGTATCTGATGATGGCGGATCTTGTTTTTACTATTAAAGCGACTCCGCCTGGTGGTGATTCGATCATTCCTGTATATAGAGTATCCTGGTATATACGGTCGATCTTTTCTCGGAGATGTGTTTCGGTGATGAGCGCTATGTCCACTCGGTTGTCGACGATAATTTGTGTGACTTCGGCGATGTGACGCGAGAGTCTCGTGTTGTAGAGTAACACGTTCAGTGGCAGATTTACGCGGCGAGGATGGTGGCATAATTAAAGAGGACGGTTACTCGTCCCATGGGGTCGGTGGCTTTTAGGTCCCTGACCATATCCTTCATAATATTTATCAACCCTATTAGGTTGAGCGACTTAATTCTTTGGCCCAGTTCTCTTAGCTCGGCCATGACGCTGACGGGGTCTTGGTGTTCGGTGTTGCTTGCGGCCGGTGGTCGCGGTGCACTTTCGCTTTTGTCGGCGGTCGCGGGTTTTGGTTTGCCGATGTAGCTTGGCGTAGCTCAAACCAGGGACTACGGGCGCTGGCCTGGTTATTACTCGCTGTGCGGGTGGTTTTGGGAGGCTTTTTCGCCTCTTTTGCCGCTACGTAACGGCTGCGTGCCTCGCAAGTACGTAACTAGCGACGTGGTCGCCGCCGCAGTTTGCGCATTTTGTCTGTTTGAGCCGATCGCACTCTGTTGCCCGGTGGTTTCCGCCGCAACGAACACATTTTGCCTTAGGCTGCAGTATCTACCGCTGTGCCCAAACATTTTAAGCAACGGAAGCACTGTGTGACGGCTCTGTTGTTCGTATTTCTCCACCCTAACTCGGTGGTAGAATTATTTTGTTCTTGAAGTCCTTAATTG